>VYZP01000466.1:247-13990 GCA_013400635.1 Hypocryptadius cinnamomeus
AACCCTGCTGTCCTCATCCGTGACACCTGCTCAGCCATCAGACCCTGCCACGTGGTGGGGATGAAAACCATTTAACAAAAAAAAAAAAAAGAGATTGGATTGCAGCTGGAGTCCCACTCTGCCACGTGTGGCAGCCAAACCCAGCACAGGCATGAGGCACAGCTTCCTTTTTTCTCATGGAAGTTGTGAGTTCTGTGCATGACACAACTAGGCTGATATACAGAGACTAGTTACAGAGCCCAGCACTGAACTTTCTGTTTCATATCACTGAATCTGGGATGGCAGTGACAAATTTCTTCCATGATTTGTATGCAAGGGAGATGATGTACATGAGTCAGCAAGGCAGGCTCTGTGTTCTGGGTTATCCTGCAGCTGAGTGGTGATGTGGCACAGAAAGGGAATGATGATCCTTCTAAGATCAGCAGAGAAGACCACTCACCTGTCAGCTCAAAGACAAAAAACTGTGTCCCTCTAGCACCAACAGCCAAATGACAGCTGGGAAAGAAATGGTCCAAAGTTTCATATTCTGTGAAAGAGAAAGGAACAGCATGAGAAATTTGGACAGCACTGTGCTACTGTGACTAGGAACCTTGGCCATCATTTTTTTTTGAAGAATTAGTTGGGAGTTTATCAATTCTGTGCCAAAAAAAGGGAATATATATTCCATTGAAAGAAACTGTGTGACTGTGTATAAATTGCCATGATTTTGAAAAATTCACATAGAACTGGAAAAGTAATGGGAAAAAGTTAAGGAAAACTTGTATGCAACATGTCTCCTACAAAAGATGAAAAAGGATCCTTAAATTTCATACCATACAAAGGGTAATGGAGTATTTGGTTATGTGAAGATTATTAAAAGGTCCCCAAAACCTTCCCATGATTTTCTTCACCTTTGAGTATGGCCTAAATATTTAGAGAACAGGGAAAATCCTCAGATATCACCCTATTATTCCCTATTCCATTTGTTTAGGTCCCCTACCATTAATTCTTCTTCAAGAGCATAATACTGTAATGTAGGTAAGATGATAAAATACCTATTACAAATCCTTAATAACAGAAGTTACATTAATATTGTGTGAATTATATCCAGATTCAGAAATTAAATTGTTTTTACTAAACTATTGGAGAAATAAAAAGGGACAACACTCCTGAGCAAAAAAATAATTAAAATACAGGCTGGTTTGCGTGTGATTTAAGAAAAATGGCTTCAGAAAAACTTTCATATCCTTCAACTGTGCTTGAAATTTGTAGGAGAAATTATATCTGACCAAGAAGTTGGACCTACACAGTGGTGTTCCTCAGGGTTTTGGTATTGGAATCAACACTGTTTAACATTTTTGTCAATGGCATGGACAGTGGGATTGGGTGAATCTTCAGCAAGTTTCTCTGTGACACCAAACTGGGTGGTGTGTCTGACGTAACTAGAGTGTAGGGATGCCATCCAGAGGCACCTGGACAGGGACTGTGCAAACCTCATCAAGTTCAACAAGGCCCAGTGCAAGGTCCTGTACGTGTGTACAAGCAAACAAGCGCAGTTCAGACTGGATGGAGAATGGACTGAGAACAGCCCTGAGAAGGACTTGGCAGTGTTGGTGGATGAGAAGCTTGACATGACTTGTCAATGTGTGCTCACAGCCTAGAAAGCCAACCATGTCCTGGGCTGCATCAAAAGAAACATGGTCAGCAGGGCAAGGGAGGTGATTCTGTCCCTCTACATGGCTCTGGTGAGACCCTGCCTGGATTCCAGCTCTGGGATCCCCAATGTAAAAAGGCCCTGGACCTGCTGGACAGTGTCCAGAAGAGGACACAAAGCTGTATCAGTGGGTTAGAGCACATCTCCTTTGAGGAAAGAGAGCTGATGTTGTTCAGCCTGGAGAAGAGATAGCTGCAGGGAGACTTCATAGCAGCCTTCCAGTGCCTTAAGGGGTCTGACAAAAAAGCTCTATTTACAAGAGCATGTAGTGCTAGGGCAAGGGGGAATGGCTTCAAACTCAGAGACAACAGCTTTAGATAAGATAATAGGAAAAAAAATACATATTATGAGAGTGGTGAAACACTGGAACAGGTTGCTCAGAGCAGTTGTGGATGCCCTATCCCTGGAAGTGTTCAAGGCCTGGTTGGAAGGGGCTTTGGTCAGCTTGGTCTAGTGAAAGGTGTTCCTGCCCATGATAAAGGGTTTGGAGCTAGATTATCTCTAAGGTCCAACTCAAACCATTCTGATTCTATGATTCATTCTGATTTAGACATGTTCATTGCATGAATTCACTTAGTAGTTAAAATGCCAGAAAACTACTATTCTTCTTTGTTGCAAGGATTTTTCAGGAACGATGTTTACCTTTTTCTGAGACCCCTTTGTGACTCTATGCCATGCCTGAAGCACAATACATTTCCAGTAGATTACTGTGGAAATGAGCTTCGCTTCTAGTAACCAGTGACAATGCTCAAACATGCAGTTCTCAGTATGTCACTGAATCAAGTCTATCTCTTCAGCAGCTGTCATGCGTAGTGAAATGTTTAGCTTTTTGTCAGTGTGCAACAGGGATCTGTCAGACATCTCACTTCATTCAGCCACTGCCATCTACTCACTCACAGAAACTGCAGAAAATGGGTGCTCACGATCACTGTAGAAAGGCAAATTGTGTTGTGAAATCTGGTGAGATTACTTTACCATAAGACCCTGACCCAGTAATATACTTGAGAACATGATTCAGTAGTACCCACACCAAGTGATTAATATGGGCTTAAAGCTAGCAAGAGAAATGCTTATGTAATCAATCACTCTCAGAAGGTTTTTTGATGACCTATTTCAGTCAGGCGAAGTAATTCAGTTTTAAACCTAATGTTGAAACATTTCCAACCAAAATAATGGCCAATTCATGCATTTTGAATATGCACTAATGTAAATTGCTTCAATCTGTGCTGTAGATAAAGTCTAAAACAAATGTTCCTTATAAATGTCTCAGTTGACGTGAATGAGTGTCAGTGTCCACTAGCAGAAATAAAGTCTAGCAGAAAAGTGACTTAAATAAAGTAAATAGTGAGGTAACTAGTGCCTTCAAATGTCCATCCAAGAGTTTTTCACTGGACATAACATAATATGCAAGGGTCTTTTTATTATTTTTATTTCATATAAAGGTTAATGTTATATAAACCTACAATTATATTATTGGAAATAAATTAAATAAATGAATGGAACAGATGACAGCACTGGTCAATGATAGGGATAAAAGATCTGAAGTCCTGGGGTAAGCCCTGCTCTAACAAAGGGATCTAGGATGGATATTGTACGCAGCCTTGCTCCGTGTCCTACAGATCTTTGGAGAGTATAAAGATGTGATGAGCCTTTACTCATTTGTTCTGTTCTATTTGCATGCTTGGCTTCCTACTATAAAATTTATTTACAGTCCCAGTGTCCTAACAGGCTTAGAGGTTACATTCAAGTGAAGAAGAACTAGTGAGGAATGTGGTNCATAGCATCTCCCTGGAGTCTCCTCATGTATGAAGAAGAAAGTATTGCAACTCCACAGCAGTTCTGGGTAACAGGGGGAAACCTCCAGCTGGGGTGACCCTCTCAGGTCCTCTGCTGCTGGATTATCAAAAATTGGGCAAAGACTTGGCCTTTTGATGGAGCCACTAGTTTTGTGTCAGTGCTATTCACATGATCAACCTCTAACACAATTGCTTGATGCTTTGCAAGCCTCTGGAACACACAGTCTAGGAGCACTACTACCAAATTAGCAGAAAAATACAGATTAAAGTGATTTTTTACTGTAGGTGTCTGGTATTACATGTGTTTCACTGTCACAAAAGAGCAATTTATGCTATTTCATGATAATCAGAAGAAAGTAGGACAACAACTTTCTTCAGTTTAATGTTTCTAAATCAGATACTATGCAACTAATAGTGAATTTTTAATAGATACTGATTGAGTACCTAAGATTTAACTTCTCAAATCCCTGGAGTAAATTTTCAACTGATACTGATTGAGCAAGGCTCACGACTGCATCACTAGAGTAAATTCTATGCCAGCATGATATTCACTTCCACAATGTTACTGTAAGATGAAAGGCATTAAGTAAGGAATACAAATCTAAATAGGAACTTGGCATTTTTTAATGAAGTGTGTGCAACAGTAGTATGCTGTGGAGAGGTGACACCAGGCCCTCCACTGTGTCAAAGGAGATGAACCAGTCTGTTCTAGCTGACAGTAGGGACTACAACAGCTGTTGATAGGAAGCTGGCTGTGAATCCTCTCAGCTTTAGTAATCCAGAGTGTAAGCTTCAAACATGAGTAAATGAAAGAGTGAGGGAGAGAGCCAGATGCTTTTCCTGACTTATTCATGCTACCTGAAGACAAGGAGGATGAATTGCCCTTGGATGTGCTTTTCTTTCTCCTTGGCTGCATAAGGAGTATTAAACGAGAAGTGTAGATCACCTACCGGACCTTTAGGTGTCCAGCTGCTCTTCTGTGCAATCAAGATTATAGCAATCATTTTGGGAGGTCTCTTTCAAATTTAATCTGTCCCAGGCGAAGCTTGGAACTGGTTTTAGTTAATTTTTAAATATTGTTATAATTTAGTGGCAAATACCATAGATTTGTAAGCAAAAATTAACAGCATAATGTTTGTGCCTTTGCATTTAAATCATTGCCAAAACTTCAAAAAGTTAATGAAATAATAACTCAGTAAGATTTGTTATAATTCAACTGCTATAGAAGTAGCATGTGCATTGTGACAGCTCCATTAAAAGGTGCCAAATTGAGTCATTATGGTCATTATTACCACAAGCTAACTACCCCTCAGTTTAAGGACATGTTTAAGGTTATTTAGGTCAAGATAATAAAACAGAAAAGTTGATTTTTGATGAAACTTTGGCTACATTAGTTAAAATGTTTTTAAATCACTAAAATTAAAACGTTGAAGTGGAAAAGGGGCATTATCTGTCTCTGCTTTTCCCTCAAATAAAATTTAAATGTATTAATTCAGTTATTTGTCCTGCTCAGTAACAGACTATTTGAAGTGGTTTTACTGCAAAAGTGATTCTTTGATATTCTTATTTAAAAAATCCCAATAATTGTAAGTATCCCTCAATGATCATACAGCATTGGTGGCCTTAGGCTTTCAACAGTCACCACCAAGTGGTCTTCTGCATCCACTGGTTCATATCAGTTGTTCTTCACGGAGTCTGTGGGATTATGTAAGTTGAAGTTTATTGAAAATAAAATCAGAGCCTGGTTAAATGTCCAATAGTCCTTTGTCCCCCTCTCTTATTGGAGAAACAAATCCAAAGAGAAGTGCTGTTGAGAAGTGTTGTGAGCTAACAGCAGTCAAGTTCCTTGTAGGATTTCTCATGTGAACAATTTCTAAATGAACCTCAATGTGGTGCCTTTATGGCTGTTTTTGTGTTCTTTATCCTAACTTCTCCTAGCAAAGTTTACCAACAAATCCAGGCAGAACTAGGATCTGTCCCTGTAGGTGTTAGTGGATGCTAACATTTATACCATGAAGGTCATGGGAGAAGGAGTATGTCTATGCTAGTGGCCAACCCAAAGGAATTGCTGCCAGAGAGCAAAAATGAAAATAAAAAACCCTAGAATCTCAGCATTTTGACAAGTTTTATTGATGATGTTCAAATTATTTATTTATTTCTATTGCCCTTTTTTCTGAAAAGAAATAGAGTAACTTATAGACTCCTAGTTATGAATTTATTATGTACATGTATAGTTACAGTGTAAGCAGGACTTGATGCTCAGTGTACATGATGTCTGAATTTGAATGTATCTTGTGTCTTTCAGTTTTTAGGTACCAGTTCAGGCAGGGAAAAGAATCATTTATTGTGGCAAAAGTGGTATATATCAACATTTTCTCCTGTTTTGCATGCTCCAGTTTAATCCTGGAAGTACCATGAGATAAGCTTCTGATTTGTAAGGCGTGTTTAACCACCTCTGCAATATGCCTTGTGCTGAGGTGAGGAGCCTGCAGGAATTCACTTCTGTTCTGCTTATTCTTTGAAATTTTACAGCTCGGAATAAAATGAACCTCTGTCTAACATCACAGTTTTCAAACTACCTCGTGTCAGAGGCTCTAAAAAAGTTCAATATTCCATCTTTCTTTTTCAGCCTTACAAGAACAGTAAGCACAAGTTGACATTAATGCAGTGCACATTTTCAAACATTTACAGCTTTTTTTAAACTAGAGCTGCTGTGTTCAACTAATGCAAGGTTTAGGGTAGCTGCTTCTTCTCCTAAAGCTACAGGGAGGGCAAGCCTTGTTGTGTTGTGGAATGTTTGCATTGTCAGAGTGGTTATGGAAAAGGTCTGGGTGTCATTAAAAAAGTCAAAAACTATGCTCTGTTTTTTGTTGTTTGTTTGGGGTTTTTTTTCCCCTAAAAAAACAAGCAAAAAACCCAAGCCAAAGCAATAAACAAAACACCAATCGAACACAAAACCACCTACGAAAACCAAACAAAAACCCAAAGCAAACCCAAAAAACCAAAAAACCAAATCCAAAACCCTGAGGACAGCTGATTGTACTCTGTAGTTTGCATTAAGAGCATTTTTATTTTATTTTATTTTATTTTATCTTAACCAATACCAGGCATGTTTCTGTGCATTCAAGTTACCAGTAAGCATATCAGTAGCTTTATACACCTCCAAAGAATGTCTCTGCCTGCTGTTAGCAGGTCCGTGACCTCAGCAGAATCCTTTCTTTCCCCTTTCAGAGCGCTGTTCCTTTCCCCCGGTTACCGCTGGAGCGGGGCCGTCCGTGCCCAGCGCCGCTGGAGCTCGGCTGCTGCGCGCCCGGTGCGGCATCCCGGGACACGGCCCCGGCACCGCCGCAGCAGCGACAACAAGGTGCCACCTTCTGATGGCTTCCAGATGTGCATCCCGCGCGGAAAAGCCCTGAAATCCCCCGGGCAGATGAACCACCGGGCAAATGATGTTGATTGCTCGTCTAGGAAAATTCGCGGGACCTTCAGTGACGGAGAAGCCTCCTTTCTTCAGATGCAAGGCTGTTCAGAACTAATAAACTGACACGATTTTGACTTATTCTTAAAAGTTTGCTGAGTACTTATCACACCCTCAAGTTTCAGGAAAATTTCCAAAATTATGTATGAATTTACAGCTTTTTAATTTTTTGCTCTATTATCCCAAGTTTCTTTTTTGACTTGATTTCTATAATTTCATTGAACAACCATGGCTGAACAATAAATCTGTAGTAATGTTCTTTTCAAAATGTGCTAAGCTTTGTCTTCTATGTGGTCAGTCCAAAGGTGAAGGAGGGAATCTTGCTGGACATCCTCCTTTTTGCTCAAGCAGAAGTCATTAAATGACTGTCACTTGTCACTGAAGGTAAGATCATTTCCTGTAAATACAGCTTCTACCTGAAACCTATTTTGGATAAATTAATAACAGCAGGAAAACTTTTGCACCAGACTCTGTAGGCATGGGTAAGCCTTTAACATGCCTAAGGGCCTTTCTTGGAGCAAATTATATGGTGTTTTTGAGCTACTTACATGTGCTAGTATTTGTTAAATTTTTCAGATACACGGTGCTTAGCTGAAAGTGACAATATTACAAGGCAAATATGATGCCAAATATAAATATTCTGATGCAAAATTAAGAGCCAGCTACAAACACACACCTCATATATCTAAATACATTCAGTATTTTGAGTTTATTTTTGAGAACAACAGTTTCCATTCCTCATTCTTTTCAAAGGCTGTCATTCAAATAACCTTGAGAGGAAATTACTGTTTTCTGTCATTCTCCTGCTCTGAAAGAAGGTGGTTGCAGCTACATACAGCTCTTGTTGTCTGTTACTCTATGGGGCCTGTAGCAAGGGGCTGGCTGTGGGGGCAGATTTAGAGCAACCCAGCTTCATCATCACAGAAGGAAAGGTTTTCAGCTCAGAAACACTGGCTTTTTTCGAGGTCTTTCTGCATTCAGCAACGAAACTGTTGTTCTCTCTTGCCATTTCCAGAGTTTCTGGTCCTCTTGGCCCTCTGGTCTCTGATTTGTGGTTTCATGCTCTTGGCCATGTAAGGATTTGGGAGTGCGTGGTTCTGAGGAGTACTCAAACCTGACAACATACTCTGCCTTGGGTTACTGTTACCAAATATCCAGAGAATCAGATCTGGTGGGGTTTTGGGGGGTTTTTTTTGTTTGTTTTGTTCTGTTTCGGTTCAGGTTTTTGTTTTTGTTTTTGTTTTGTTTTTTGTTTGTTTGTTTTTTAGGGGTTTTTTTTGTTTGTTTGTTTTTTCTCAAGGTTATAACTTGTGCTATATGTGTGCATTTCACTCTTTATCTGAGTTGATAGGTTCTTTTATAGAGTGCAGTGCCATAGGCTAAGGTCTGTCCAAAGTGACATTTCTCTGTTTTTCAGTGAACCTTTAGACTCCACACAGAGATCACAGACAACTTCTCCACTTATGGGTCTCTGCCTTGTTGTCTAGTCTGTAAACAGACTGCTCTTTGAAAAGACCAAATGCCCCAGCAAATAGACATGCTCTACCCTGTGGCTCCGGACAGCTACTAATGTATCCAAAATAAAAATACTGAAGTGTCTTGCTGTTCTCTTGTAAGAGCATGTACCCCTCATAATGGAAAGCAATGTGCCCTTTGGACGTGTGTTCATCCCAAAGACATTGTAGAATTCCTAATCTTTCATTTTAATCTGTTAGCTCCCACGTTCTTCCAGGTAAAAGAATCATGTGTGAACATATTGTTTCTAGAAGCAGGGAGCTGTGCATAATATCATTCAGTGTCTTCTAACAGCATTTTGTCATTCTGTGCTTGCAGAAAAATTCTCTCAGTTGCAGCTATAGAAATGCATTACAGTTATATGCAGAAATATAGATTATACCAAGTCCCTGTCAGTCATTTGTTAAGGCTTTCTGTAAAACTGGAAATATTTCAGCCACTGTAAAAAGGACATAATTTTCTATTTGGAAAAGCTTTCTTTGATAATAATTCTAGTTCATGTTTCAATAGCATCAGTGTGTTCACTTCTGGTCTTCCCAGTACAAGAGAGCAGCTGGAGAAGTTCCAACAACAGGCCTTAAAAATAGTTAAGGGACTGAAGCATCTCTTCCATCCTTTCCATGGAAAAGCTGAGAGAGCTGTGATGGACAGAAGGCTCAGGGGCATCTTGCCAGTGTGTGCAAATACCTGAAGGGAGGGTGCAAAAAGGATAGAGCCATGCTCTTTTCAGGGGTGTCCAGTGACAGGACGAAAGGCAGCTGGCACAAACTAAAACACAGAAGGTTCCCTCTGAACATTGAGAAACATTTTTTACTGTAATGGTGACAGAGCATTGGCACAGGTTGCCCAGATTGTGGAGTCTCAGTCTCTGTTTGGAGATGGTTCTGAGCAATGGAGTCTTGGTGGCCCTGCTAGAGCAGTGCTGTTAGCAGATGCCCTCTAAAGGTTCCTCCTAACCTCAGTCATTCTGTGATAAATGAGACAATGTCTTACATTTCTAAATATATACTGTATTTTTTTTTTACTTAGCTTGATATTGTCATCACTCTACCTTTGTAGCCTGCCTGCGTCAAAAGGGCAGTCAAAATCAACTTAAGAGGTGTGAAGTGAGAATTTATTCAGATAGAATATTTCATTCAATTATATAAAGAAACATCATTATAGATGGCAAAAATCACTCTGTTTAAAAAAAAAAAAAAATCTCTATCATCAATTTCTGCTTTTGTGAGAGAGTCCAAATGATTTGTGCCTGCTTTCAATGACCAAATTGCTGGAGCTAAGTCATGCCTGTATGAGGACAGCAGTTTTTGAAACAGTATTAAATCAATTGAAAGAAACAGGTGGGCTTTCCTTCGAAAATGAGGAATGCTCTGACCTTCTCATATTTTCAAATTTCAGATTTTTGTCATGCACTCTGCAAAAGGAAAGAAAAGTCATGACCTCCAGAAATACTGGTCTATTATTTAGGCTAAGACTGAAAATGACAAAGTTCCAGGAGTGGAAGAGAATTAAACATCTATTAGTAAATATTGACATTTACAGTCTTCCCTTGTGCGTCAATTATTTTAGACCCATGTATTCTGATTATTTCCTGCTCCTCTTTTTTACATGCCTTTTAAATTGTCAGTCCTGCCCCAAGAACTTACTCACAATTTTCTGCTACGTACCAAGACAATATTAAAAATTTCTGAGTCAACCTGGCTCCACTTTCTTCTTTATTGCAATCAAATCAATCTTAACAATTTCGGATCCTGGAGGGTTTTTTACATGTCTTTTAAAGGAGGCCAAAGTAGTAAAGAATACTTGAGCTTTCATGTAAAGTAATAGCTAAAAGACTACAGCTAATGGTTGCAATTTATTTTTTATTAAGTTAAGCAACAAAGTATGAAACACATTCAGTACCCACATGATAATAGAATTACTCCATCTTCTAGAGATATAATTATTATCACAGCACCTCCTTCCCTCCACAATCTGGTACATTAGCAATAGACTAAACACACATATGTGTTACCAGTTGCTCTGCTGTTTGAGGGAAAGCTGCTCAGTTACCCAAATGGTCTTTCCCTTCAGAGCTTATTTTCTGCATTTGCTGCAAAAAGCTTTGTTTAATTGCCTTTCAATTACAACCAAAATCTTAATTTCTTTGTCATGCTTCTGGGCTTTGTATCTGTGTGCTAAATTTTGGGGTACTGAAAGTCAAATCAGGTCAATTACTTTTTAAGATACATTGGTTTTTATATACCTTTAAAAGGAAGTGACCTTTGTTTGCTATTGTGATATTCTTAGCTAGATTCATTGTCTCTGGGCAATTTAAAAAGCACCCTTTGGAAAACGATTGAAAGAACATTTGGAAAAGCAATGGACCATTTCTGCAAATTTTTCAGTTATTCAGAAGCTGACTTGAATGACATATGCATTTATGTGAAACCTCCTCAAAAATTCATGAAAGGAGCAGAGCAGAATAAAGATGTTAATTTTACAATATTTGAAGAAATTAAATTTGTATATACTGACAAGTTCCATTAAAACATTGACATTTTCAACAAGCAATGTGAGTTTTAAAGAAAGGTTACAATTTTTCAACAGCTTTCTACATTAAAAACCCTATGTATTGTGTACATTATTTTAATTAGAATCTGAGAATCATTATTTTCTGTTTTATTAATAATAAAAAAGTTTTAGTTTTTCACACAAAGCTAGTATATGAATAGCATATGAATGTTAGTCTCTGCTCTGTCACTCAGTACATCGACACACTGTTCATAAAGCAGATAATAATTTGATATAATAATAATTTCATAATAATTGAAATAATAATAATTTGATGTAATGAAAAATAATCATTAAATCACCCTTTAACAAAACACAGGATAATACTTTTGAGGTTTCCCTGTGAATTTGTATTCATTTCTAAAAGCATCTGTCTTTGACAGTACTCGTATTTGTTGCTTAGCAAACTGTGAAAATTACAGTGTTGAAAGTCCGTGTCAGGTCAAAAATGGTCTCTGCCTGGGATTTTGAATATCAAGAGGTCCCTTTTATATTTGTATCACTGCAGGACCAGCCTGAAATATTTGGACCATGTTTTAAATGGTTAGAAGCTGTTCAAACAGGGGACAGTGAAATAATTCTTATTTCAGCATAATAATAAATCCATTATAGATAGATAGATAAGATAGATAGATAAATCCATTCCTCCACTTATCACTTCTTTACTATGACTTCTAGTAGAAATTGACCCAGATGAACTTTATTTCATTATAAACTTGGACTTTTTATTCATATATACATAATTTCTGCCTTTGCTGCTTATTGTTAGGGGCAGATATTGAATGTTTTATTGGATTACCATGCTGTTACAGAGCAGTTCCTAAATTTTTTCTTATAAGACTCTCATGCAGTGATTGTTGATAAGTCCATGCCTTTGAAAGGTTTACCTTCCTGCTGGTTTAAGAGGACGTCTCTTGCCCTCCTAGTTGCACAGTGGTACCTGGCTGCCTTATGAAGTCACTGTGACACAAGCTGGCTCAAGTCAAATGAAACCGAGCCTCTTATGGCAGGGTAACATTTATACAGATCTGTAATCTCTATGAATTTTTTTCCTTTGCTGCTGGCAGCCATGTGAGGTGGACTGAAATCACCATCTTGACTGGGTTTGCTTGAAACCCACGAATTCCATTCACTCCCACTTTGAGACATAAAACAATCTCAGACAAGTAGTGAGAATAGTTTTTCCTGAATCCACTATCCCAGAAAAATGTATTCTCCGTCCTTAGCTCTGTGTTTGCACTGAATTTGCTGTGGATTGCCTGGAACACCACACAGAGGAGATAAGAGCCTGCATTAATCCTATGGATGTTTTTGGTGGTTGTCACTTGTACTGAGACCAGGCAGCTGCTGGATTTGCTTCCATGCCTTGTTTTCTGATTCCAAACCTAGGAGTGGGCTCCAGGTGGCAGCACAGGCACCGTTTCCAGAGCAGGCAGAAAGGCTTGGCAGGGAAAGGTTTCAAATTATTTAGTCTTTCCCGTTCCCAGATGAAATGTGCAATAAAAACACAGCTGAAGTTTAAATTTCAACCCTTTTTAGGGTTTTCTTCATTTGTGTTATTCTTAGAGTAATTCTGCGGCAACTTTAATTTCTCAAAAGCATGTTTTCTCACTGTAATTCTGTAGTTACTGAACCAAACTGAGCTAAACCTTAAGAGAAAGGTATTGTGAAAAGTTTCCATGTAATTTAGAAAATCATTTTTTTAAGGCAATTTTTTTAAAAAGGACTATTTGGGTTATATCATAGCTGTTTTGGGTTTTTTTTTTTCCCCAGAAAGTTCTAATAAACTTTCTGCGAAATAATAACAGTCCTGCTCATTGCAGAAATATTGGCAGAGAATCCCTGTGTCCTGAAACCCTCCATCTGCAGTTCCAGGTACAATTACATACACGTCCTTAAAACAGCCCAGGCTATTGTGTCATGAAGACCAAAGAGCCCTGGACATTTATTATGGGGATATGACAATCACAGCTTCAGTCACAGAGCAAAGGTCTGAATCACATTCAGATTGATGAGGATTAGGAAAGACAATGACCAAAGGAAAAAACAACAAGGAAGTAATATAAAGTGTGTTTATATGGTAGGAGGAAAAACTGCTGATAATGGCTGCTTGTTACATACAAAAGACACCTGTAACGTTACAGGCTTTAACAATGTTTTTAACACACTGAGAGAGGAACTCTGCATTTCAATTTCTTGTGCATATTGATTTGAACCCTACATGGTCTCATTCCTCATCATAAGTCTGTTTTTTACATGATATTGACTCCCTTTCAAGCACTCTGCAGGAATCTCCTCCTCCCTGAGGCAGAATTTGCTCTAAATACCTCCTCACATCTCCTTGCTATTGCCACAAGATAGCTCAGAGACAGAAATTCACATTTTCCCAAGTGTGCCTGCTCTTTCTCTCTATATGGATATAAAATTTGGATGATTAATTATTGAAAAGCAATGTCACCTCTTTCTTGTTTCTGTTAGCATTAGGAGACACACATTTCATACAGTTTTGCACACACAAAGTAAAACATGTTACATAAAATTCAAGAAAGCTTTTATGTTCACTTAGAAGAGGCAAGAAACTCAGCTCTCTTTTCAGTTACAGAGAGAACCAAGCAGGAGGAGAGCATCTGCTGAGACAAAACTTTACGTGCTAGAAGACAGAAAACATAGTCTTTCCTTGGTAAAGAAAGACTTTAAAAGCATTATAG
>VYZP01000472.1:0-10230 GCA_013400635.1 Hypocryptadius cinnamomeus
AGAGGAGAGGAGAGGAGAGGAGAGGAGCCCAAAATTGGTGTGTCTGGGCCAGACTAATGGCCTCTTCAGCCCTACATCCCAGTGCTGGTTCTGGAAGAGTGGACATAGTGGAGAGAACAGACAGTCTGGAGGGACATTTTCCTGGCATCCTCCCATCTGGGTCCCAGAGCTTGTCTTGATGCTTTATAGCTCTTGATGGATTTTTTTCCTTCCTAGAATTTGTCTAATGACTTTCTGAAGCCTTGTAAAGTTTTGGCATGTCAGTATCATCTTGTAATTAGTTTCCAGCTGAAGGACACGTTGTGGGTGGAGGTTTGTGTGCTTTCAAAGGCTCAGTCTGTGACACTGGGATCTGAGTCACGTCTGAGGGTGGGAAATACAAACACAGAGGCCAGGAGTTTGCTCTTCATCACCACAAAGTGCCCCAGTGGGAACAGAGTCTCTGAAGTCTGAGACTCTGTTCAGGCTTAAGAGGAAATAAAACCAACACCAGCTGTGTTGTCAGAGTTTGTCCTCAGCTCTCTGCTGTCTCCCTAGAAGATGTGCCACTCCCTAGAAGTGGCACATCCCAGATGAAAACAAGCCACTAGGATGTGCCACAGTTGCTGTTTAACCACTTTAGATCAGGGAAAAACCCAAAGGCCAGACTTTAACAAACGTGCCCATTGCACTGGGGTGAGCTGTGCCTCTGGCTGCCTTCCAAGAGAAGCACGTGGCCAGTGCTCTGCAGGGAAGGGCAGTCTGGTGAGGGCAAGAGCTGCCATAGAGAAATGTCACCAGCCCAGCAAAGCCTGATGACAGCCCTGCCACGGCCCCTCAGACTGGCAGTGCCAGCTCAGGCTGCTCTTCCCCATCCCGTGGCCACAGCCAAGCACCAGGCTGGGCTGTCCTTGGCTTCCCCAGCTCTGCTGGTACAGTGGCTTCCAGCCAGACATGCGCAAAATAAATCCCATTAAGCTGCAAACTGCATGAAGTAAAGAAAATCAGCTGCAGCAATAACTGGGAACTGTCCCTGCTGGAGGCTGGGGACAGGGTGCAATGGGGCCCCCAAAGTGCCCAGCGAGGACACGGCTCCAGAGTGAGCTGATGGCACATGTGTGGCTGAGGGACTTTAGCATTGTGGTTAATTGTGATGAGCAATAAAATTCCAGCTGGGGATGAAGGTCCCAGTGCCTGCCAATTAGTGCTGGCATCCTGAAGACAGGCTGTAATGGGATTATTGAACCAGTCCTATTATGCACTAAAGTGTTCGGGGAAGCTCGCCACAGCGCCTGGAGAGCTGCTGGGAGCAGCGTGCACAGAGCTCCTGCTGGGAAGGGACGGAACCAGGCACCCACCCAGCCTCCCCACAAAAGACAAGCACTTCTCTCACTCCCTGGCTAAAACATCCATCGTGCCAAAGGGGCTTGAGTCAGTGAATCTGGGCAGTGACCACGATTTTGCTGTTTAAAATAAAAATGGATTTGTTTTCTCTCTTGAATGACAAACCCCAAGAAGCTGCATCAGACCCCAGCTGAGAGCACTTCAGAGGCAGCACTGGTGCAAGAAGCTGTTTGCTTGGCCATCTCACTGTAATGGCAGGTATTTGTGATTTGGAGCTTTTTCCTTGGCAGCCCTGAGGAGATTTCATGTTTATAACATTACAGTTCAGGGTGTGAGGATGGGCTCAGCCTGCCAAAGGAGCCACTTGCTGTCTCCAGCTCACAGAAGACATTTGGAGCTGGTGGGCTTACCAGGGCAGATGATGCAGGAAGCTTCCTGCAGCCTCCTTATCTCTGCAGCTGCTGAAAATACAGGACCCTCTGGCTGTGCTTGCTGCAAATGGAGAGATCTCCCTTTGATGCAGAAGAGACCAGAAGTGCTGTTTAGATGACAGCAACACTGGCAAACCCAGGACATGGAGAGGTGCAGATGTGTCTGCTGTGCGTGCTGCCTCCCCCAGTGCTCCCAGGGGGGAGGCAAAGGCAGGGACCACATCTGGGTGTGTGCCAGCAGCACAGCCCACACCGTGCCATCCTCCACCCTTCCTGGAGCTCTGAGGCCACTAATCACCCCAGAGAGCCCCTGGCCTGCTCTGCAGCTGAAGTCTCTGAATTGTCACACTGTTCCCATGGCCTCTGTCCCCTCAGTGCCATCAATCACTGCTTTGGGGGGACAGGCCAAAATGTGGTTCCATTCTGCATGCTTGGCCAAAGGGATGAACTGCACTGAGAGAGGTCATCTCCTGACCAGGGCTCACTCAGAAACAGCTCCTGCTCTGGAGCAAGGACATGGCTGTCAAAGGGCTCTTCACCTCCTCAGTGCAGGGATCCAGGAGCTTTCTGCTCCAGCTCCAGCCCCTCCACTTGGCCCCATCCCCTCGGCAGTGCTGCTCCTGCAGGACCTGGGGACAGGAGCCCAGGCAAGCCAGGGGTGGTGCCTGTCCTGGGCAGGAGCACCACCACAGCAGCAGATTCCACAGTTGAATCAGACAACATTTATTAGGCAATAAAGGGTCAGAGGAACTGGAAAATGAGTGAAGTGGGAGAGGATGGGTTCTGGGTTGTGTCTGCAGGAAGAATTAGCAGGACATGGTTTACAGAGATGAAAAGCCTTTTGATTATTAGAGCAATATTCAGTGGCTGCAGGAGAGGAGATGCTGCTAAACACAGAGCCAGGACTCCTTCAGCCAGCCCAGGGGTGTGCAGCCACCACAGCTGAGGCTGTGCATCATCCAGGGAAAAGTTAGGAAAGGTCCTGCTGCCACATCAAGGCTGCTCTGCCCATGCTGAGCTGCAGCCAGCCACTCTTTAAAGAGCTTCAATGGGGTCTCAATTTTATCTCCAGTCCAGAAGGAGGTTTGCTTTTCTACCTGGAAGCTTAGGCTCGAGGTGCCTTGAGGTTGGGATTTATTTCACCTTTATCATCCTGGACAGACATCCCCAGACTCCTGGGAAGGTCTGCATGAGCTGTTTGACTTCAGCCAGCTCAGCCAAGATGGTGAGAGCGTGGTGTGCACATCTCTGAGCCCAGACAGATGCAGGGAGTGCCCTGGGAGCTGCCTGTGACCCACAACTGCTCTGCTGTCCCCACGAGGCCAAGCAACAGTGACAGCTCACAGCCACACTCCAAACTGACTCTGAATCCATCATTTCCAGTGCATTAATTCCTACTCATTATTGATCACCTTGTAACACACTGGGACTGTGCTGTGCTCCACCAGCCCTGAGTTATGGACCCATCAATGTCTGGCTGCAGCAAAAGAGCTGCCCTGGGAGAGGAGAGGAGAGGAGAGGAGAGGAGAAGAGAGATCTCATCAGGTTGCAATCCTGACACATCCATTGTCTTACCTGCTCCTAACAGAGCATAACATGCTCAACACAGCTGATCACTATAGTGGATTCATAGGTGGAACACAGCCCTTTGTTCATACACTCCCAAGGCACCTGGGAGCCAGAGAGGAGAAGTAGTCCAGGGCATATCAGTTGTTTATGTTTTTAAAGATTTTAGGGTTAGCAACCAGGATTTATCCTGAGTCACAGGTGCCCTGCAGGGTCCCCTTGGCACTCTCAGCAGCCTTTGCTGCCTCACTGAACATGCAGGCAGCAAGGGGACAGGGGGAAGGCTTGGTGCTGGAGAAATAGTTCTTTGATTTCTTAAAAATGAGATGCTCAAGGGCTCAGCTCACACTCAGGACTCGGGTACAAGAGTCTCACAGCAGGGATGGCAAGCACTTCTGCATGTACCAGGGAGCAAAGGGATGCCAAACACAGACAAGGACAACAAGGACACCCAGTGAGATGAGGGGCTTGAGGTGAGCTGACCAGAAAATGCTGTGAGTTGCAATGTTGAGTGCACAAACCCATTGGCTGGAAAAGGGTTTCCTTCTGTCAGAGGAGCTGATGTGCCTCCAGATAACCTGCCTGAGGCATGAGAGAGAATGAGGGGCTGGCTCTGCTCCCTTTGGGACAATCACCCCTGTAATGCTGCTCCTGGCAGAGCTCACACCCAGCTCTGTGGCTGTTCCATCACCAGGCAAAACTGCTCTTGCCTCAAGCATCTGCTCAGCTCTGGACACTGAACAAAAACTCCAAGAAAGCAGAAATGTCCATTGTGGGACACGTGCTGATCAAGGGCTGCATGCACAGCTTCCTGTAGGTAATATTAATAATTTTTGCTGTAAGTAATTTTCATGAGCTGCAGACTCAGAAATGCCAGTCTCTTGCCTTTGTCAGGAACCAGAGCAGCTCTGCATGTGCATTAAAACCCAGCACACGCCGTTTATCTTCAACCACCTGAACTTGTTCTAGTGCAGTGTCTGCCAGCATCCATCTGCCCTGGGAGGTGTTACACAGCATTTCTCTGCTCAGAGCCCTGGTCCCTCAGGGCCTCGGTGGTTTAGATCATAATTCCTCAATAAGACACAAGCTGTTGGAAAAAAAAAGAGTAAACACACCACAAAAATGACAGGGAGCCTGTGAGCACATATGGAGAAAAGGCAAATCAGGTTCTGGGTTTCCCACCCCTGCTCTTGAGTGTCATGTTAAATTCCCAAACCCACTGCAGGCAAAGCCATCCAAAGCCCAGATGTTTTGCAAACGTTCAGTGGGAATTGTTCTTGTCCCCATGCTCCCATTACAACATTTTCATCTTTAGAGGCTCTTAATTAGCCACTTCATCTTTTGCCAAACCCTCCTCTGTTTCACAGCCTGCATGTTGGGATGGGGCCACCCTGGCTGCAGAATCCCAGCAGCCCTGTTCCCACAGGACCATTCCATCTCCCTCTCTAACCTCTATGGAAATACACAGCAGCCTCCCCCCAGCACCCCAATATGTTTTCCAAGTCATTTATTTGTAAGGGACTTAGCAGCAGGCTTAAAACTTTCCTTTTTGACTCCATAACTCCAAAGCATCAATGCTATAAACAAATGGCAAAACTTCAAACCTCTGGGCCAGGCTGCTCCCCAGGGCTGAGGTGCTGCTCCCCCAAAAGAGACACCTGCAGAGCTCTGGAGGGCTCAGAAGGGCTTGCACAGCCTCTCTCAGCCCATGCAAGAGAGGGGATGGTGATGTTCCCTTCCCACCAACGTCCAGCCAGGGAGGAAAGCGCAGGGATGAAGCAGGACCTGAAGCATCACGGGGCTCCTAAGTGACTCAGAGGAGGAGCAGCCAAACAGAGCTTCCTTTATTGATTTATTTATAGAGAATGAGATATTAATGCAAGACCTGTTGTTTGAACAGGTTTCTCCTGGCTGTGCTGGGAGAGAAGCCCTGCAGTGAGGGGGGTGTGGGGAGGCGTGTGTGGAGTGCTAATCCCTGCCCGGTCCCCTGTCCCCTCCTCACTCCATCTGTTCCTTCAGATGATTCACTGTGACTTCTCAACTTCTTATTCCCCTTTCCCCACCCTGAGCAGGGAGTAGCTGGCAATTAAAATATTAGCAGGGGGGAAACGCTTCATAATGCATATGATTATTTCTTAGTCCTAGGAATTTTAATTAGCTGAACACATGGAAGACCAGGTTAGGCCAGTCAGACCCCACAGCCTGATGCTGAAACCTCACTGGCTGCCTTCTCCTGCCCACAGCGTGCCTGGATGCTCTGTTATTGCTGGGTCAGAGCTTGTGCCTCCAGATTTTCCTGCAGCTTTATTATTATTTTTATGTCCTGAGTTTTACAATACACAGGCTTTACAGCAGGGTACTTTTTCTGATGCTTTTTTACCTTGGCTTTGTTTTTTTGCTCAGGAGCATAACAAGGTGGTGGGATTTATGGGCAGCTCTGGGTTTTCTGTTACAGCATTTCTTAGCAAGATCATCACTTTTGCCACTATCCTTGCTGGCCTTTTTCTGTGGCTTTGGTCGTCCCCAAGAGTCACAGCCCACATTAATTTCCAGCTGTTGTTCAAGCAACCCAAGCAGAGATCACACAGGAGCTATTGTAACTAAATAAAAGTTTCAAGAGCAGCAGGGTTTTAAAAGTCTTCTGAGCTATTTCTGCTGTCGTCTGTTAACACCAGTTTGAGCAAAGCCCTGCTTACTGGGGACAATGGCAAAAAGCATCCTTGGCTGGAGGGCTAAGGACTAATGCAGAGTCCTGGATCACCAGCTGGGGACTGAGAAAGCAGCCAAGAGCTGCACAAAGCCAGAAGCTATAAATTAGGGGGAAAAAAAAAAACATAAAAAGGACCAGGGTATTATTTCTTAATGATGCCAAACCCAGGATTCAGGTGGGGAAGGTGTGAGCCAGCTCCCAAGCTGCTCCAGGAGGAGCTGCCTCATGGCAGAGGAAGCAAAGGCTCCACCCAGATGTGGATTTGGGTCTGTGATTTTGGGGACAGCAGCCACAAAGGCTGAGGGATCCCCAGAGGCCACCAGGGATGAACCTTCCTGCAGTTTTCTTGTGAAGGGAAGCAAAGAGCATCCTTGAGCTGAGAGCATGGTGAGGATTTGGGGGGTCCCTGCCAGGCAGATCTGCAGGCTGAGTCGGGATCCAGCCCCATCTCAGGAGTCTCAAAACAGCCTCATCTGCATTTTACTGGAACTGGGCTAATGAGATTCACCCACAGCCCACAGCAGGAGGAAAAAGACCCAGCAAAAATCTCTACCCTCTCAGTTTTGTGGAGTTACCACTTGAGTTTTGTGGTTTTCTTTAGCTGGAGTCCCAGACTGGGCACCCAAGGACAAAGGGATGCTGGTGCTGCAGCCTTGCTCCTTCTGCATCTCTCAGGAAGGACAAGGGCCACAGCTGCTTTTCCACACCCTCATTTCTGACAGCTTGCAGAGATGAGCACATTTCAGTGCTTTGCTCACACTTTGCAAATATTGCTCCACGTCTTTAACCAAATCAAGGATTTTTTCCCCTCAAGAGAAAAATCCCAGTTGCAATGTGCTCTGTGACAGCACCGAGGCAGGTGCAGAGTCTGGGGGTGTCCCTTACAAGGGTTCATTGCCTAGAGCTATTTTCTATCGTAGCGAGTAGGAGATCATTATCTTGCAAGTCCTTCCCTGGAAAAGAGCAGGGAGGAGTGCCTGCGGGTTTTACAGGAGTGGCACAGCCACTGCCAGGCAGCCTGCAGGCAGGACTGACCCTGCATGGGATGGGGCAGCTTTGCTCAACCTCCTCGTGGGCTTTCCCAAGCTCTGCTCCCTCCAGTGCCACTTCTCTCATCAACCACCCCCTCCTTACCACGAAAAAAATAAAATAAAATAAAATAAAATTTAAAAATAAAATAAAATAAAATAAAAATAAAATATAATAAAAATAAATAAAATTTAAAAATAAAATAAAATAAATATAATAAAATAAAATTAAAATATAATAAAATAAAATTAAAATTAAACATAATAAAAAAATTTTAGAAATAAAATAAAATAAAATAAAATAAAGGAGAAATATTTTAGATGATCCAATTGCAGAGGCATGGGAAGCCTTTCCCATAGCAGGAGCTCTCCTCCTCACAGCAGCCAGGGCATGGCAGGGCTGAGCCCGCCCTCTGGCAAGATGAGGAGTGTTCAGTGGGCAGTGTAAACACCTCAGCAGTGTTATCCCCCGTGTCTAATGCCCTGCCCATTCCCTGCTAATTCCCAGGGATCTTGTGCAGAAGCAGGCTGCTAGAAGCCACTGCAGGGACACAGCCCTGAGTGGGCTGGACACACATTCCCAGAGCCCCTAAGCCAGGGCAAGGGGCTCAGTTTGGAGCACAGGAGGTTTGGGGGAGATGCTGGGGTGTGAATCCCAGCTCCAAGAGCAGGATAAATGGGAGGGATTAAAAACAGGGGAGGCAATATTGATCAGCACTGGCACTGGGAGAGCTGTGCCTGCCCCAGAACTCAGGAGTGATCTCTGGGAATCCCTTCCTATGAAATCTCCCCGTGGAAAATAAAAATAGTGACACCCACCTGAGATTCATGGGCAACACATAACCTACACCAGCAAGGTGTGACCGCCACTCTGCAAAGTCTCCCTCCCCAGAACTGCAACCAGCCAGGCCAGCAAGACATTATTCCATTATATTTGAGAGCAAGATGAGAAATCTTGTATGGTTTCCCTGCAAGGGACAAAGCAAGTAGGGCTGGTTTGGGTTATTTTCTGGCAGAAATAAATGCCAGAGGAGGAGGAGTGGGCCAGCCTTTGCAGGCACGGGGCAATGTCAGGTGGAGCAAGGGATGCTGATGGAGCATGGCTGAGTCCAACTCCAGGTGTCTGCAGGGCTCAGCTGCTGCAGGACCAAAGCCAAGCTGGGCTGGTGCAGTGCCACTCAAAAATTATATCAGGAAAATGACACCTCCAGCTTTAGCAGAGATTTGAAGGGAAATCTCAAAGGGGTGCTTGCTACCAGCAATCAAAAAAAAGAGGGCAAGGATGTGGGATAGAAGCAGAGCTGTAGGTGCTCTGTAACTTCCACTTGGTATTCTTCTTTCCCAAGCTGTTGGAGGACTCAGTCTGGGCTGAGCATCTCTGTCCTTCATCCCACAGGAGAGTCATAGCAGCCCCAGGAGGAGCAGTGCCTGTCCTCAGCAGCTTGTGGTCAAAGTAATAATTAAAAAAAAGAGGCAGAAAGCAATTGAAGCTCAGGTGAGTGAGGTGAATTTCATATCAGGTAGGAATTTCCCATGGTTACAGCTTGCTGGCTCTAATGCCACTCTCATAAAAATGAACATTTCTTCCTTGGGAATATTTCAAGATTGATGAAAAAATATGAGCTTCCTCTGGGAGAAAGGGTGGGAGAGCCAGAGACATTTGCCTAGTCCCATTTCTGCCTTCAGGGAGAAAACAAAATTAATGGGCACCGGTTGAGCAGTCACATGTTGAGCTGAGAAACCCCACTGAGCTCTCCTAAAGCTGTGCTGAATATCTCCTCCCATGAAAAAAAAAAAAAAAATCTGATATTGCATTTCACCCCAGTTCAGGTACAAAAATCGCTTCAAAATCACATTCTTGAGTAGTGGGTGGAGTTTCATTTCCCAGCTGGCAGCAGATGCCTTCTGTCAGCAAGACCTCTGCTCTCTGCAGCATGCCCTGCCCAGCCTGCCCCAGTGTCACCAGTTTAATTAGCTGCTGTCCCCAGTGCCTGTGGCTCAGCTTAACTTCATGTGAACAAACCCTGCTGTGCTCCACAAGCTGGACTCCTGCTTGCACCAGGGAGAAATCAGTGCCTTTGTCTCTGTTTTTTTCCCTAGCCTGGCAGAAATTAAAACTCAGAAACTGGGCCCAGCTGGATTCATATGCTTGGTCACTCAATCCTGTCTTTTATCTAAGGAGGAAAATAGATAAAAAAGGGACCTCAGGGAAATGAATCCTCCACTGAACCTTGATGTGCAGCTTTCCAGGTTGCTGGTGTGTGCCTGGGAGTGGGATTAATACCAATCAGAGGGACTCATGGAGGGAAGAGCACCCTCAGCAGATCCAGGAGGGGACAGAGAGGGACCAGGAGGGCCACATGGAAGGCTGGCTGACAAAACTGGGCTTCAGGCTCAGAAAGAGCAGGTTGTAATAAGGAGATAATGGGAAAAGTGGTGGCAAGAAAGGGAGGTGCCTGTTCTTCATCCTCTGCTGGACAAGGAGGGGTGGACAGCAAGAACACTGTGGGGTGGACATCAGGGAAACCCTTCCAGGACAGCAGTGAAAGCTGGGGCAGGCTGGCTGGGGAGAGGCAGACCCTGTCACTGTGGGCAGCAGCCCAGCTGCACTCTGCCCCTGGGCAGAGCAGAGGAGCTGATCCTGCCTGGACACACGGCTCTGGACCAGACAAATTCCTGAGGTTTCAATGGCTCCATTTTCCACTGGGCCAGCCCAGGGCCAGCCCCTGCCTGACTCTCTTGGGGATATATTTACAGCCACTTTTTGTCACTTTGCCACTTGATTTCCCAAGTAGCAGCAGCACCCACCCACGGCTGGGATACCCAGCTGGACTGGGCACCCAGGCACCCCTCCTGTGAAGGGAGCTGGATTTACTGAGCTGCAAGACAAACCTGTGCATCCCTGGGTCAGCCAAGGGGCTGGCAGTGTGCATGGCAGGGAGACAAGGACAACTGCCTGCAAATTTTTCATGGGCTCAGACAGCTGAGGGGATGGGAAAAGTAGCTGAGAAAGGTTTGCTGCAATGGGATTTTTCTTGCTTGGCTCCATGAACTGGACCAGGAATCTCAGCTGGTGTCTCAGAGCACTAAACTGATCTCTTTCCCTTTGGATGCATGAGCAGAGACTTCTCCAAAAAGGTAGAAGACAGGGAATATTCTTTTTCCAAAGAAG
>VYZP01000479.1:0-12586 GCA_013400635.1 Hypocryptadius cinnamomeus
TCAGAGCCAGTCTTGGAGGCACAGAACATAATATCCAGCACAAACAGAACAATGGGGATATGAGCATCATAGCGTCACCGTAGGACAGGTACACTAAGGTATGTGAGTGCTCCACACAATGACATTTGCAGGGTGGTGACCCCTAAGCACTGCTGTGATGGCTCTGTACCTTGGCCACATCGCAATCCTAACGCCTGTGATCACCATCTTCAAATGAAAGTGTGGAAGCCAGTAACTTCTGTAAACTGATGGGCTGAGAGCTGCTCACACACAGCCTTCCAACGCAGTAAATGCCACAGCCAGGGCTGAAGGGTTTAACAGGAGCTGCTGCAATGTGCTGCAGCAGTTGTTTCATGCTGCCTGGCCAGCCTTATGCTGCAATCCACGAGCACCTTCACCTCAAGTGTGGGGTGTTTTCCCAGCAGGAAATGTTCCTTCTTGATTCACTTGCAGGCTACACTATTTCAATACTAGAAAAGCTGAGTTCATGCTATCAATTACCTTTTCAAAGCCACTTTATGTTATTTGAGAGAAGGGCTAAGCACATAATGTGAAACCACGAAAGTGCTTTTTTGGCATTCTTTAACTTAGGAAGAAATGGGTATGCTAATTTAAAGTTGTTGTAACTGTTTTCAGACTGAATTTCATCCCAGGGAAAAGTTATTATTGCTATGTGCCTTTTGAAAAAGGAGAAAAAAAAAAAGTCTTTATTAAGAAACTAAGACGACCTTCATCAGAAGTAATAGCCATAGTATCATCATTCTACTAATGGAACACACAGAAGGAAGGTGCTCAGAGATAAGAAAATAAAAACAGGAAATCTGAACAGTTCAGTCTGTCCTTTGCTCTGCTGTTGACTTATTTGGCCTCAGGTAAGCCCAGGGAATTTAATGAAGAATTTTTTCTGACTCAGTTGTTTTGGGGTGAGGCTCTTAAAAATCTTCTCTGCAAACTCAGTTGGTCTCTCTGTAGAACTGAGATATTGAATACTTGCAGAAAGTAATTAATTAATCTTTGTAAAACACTTTCTAATACTTTGGCAAGACTACTTGATGATTATTGCACACAGCAAGTGATATGTATGGGTGTAGAGATATCATTATGTCTATATATAGCAAGGCATTCTTCTCCCTGTGAAATATTTCCAGATAAATTATTGATGTGTTTTTTAATGGCAAGTATGCTTCAATTAATAAAAATAAAAACAGTTAATTATACTTTAAGCTATAGGGGCAATGAAAAGGACCCCTCTATTGTCTCTCAGTGGATCACTTCCATAGCCACTTTAAACTGGCTTAGTGCCAACTGCCACCACCAAAAAAATGTAGTTTCATCCTCTCCCCTACCTTTTTTTTGCACACAGTCTTGTGCTGGCAATGATTTCTGCATCATACGTTGAGATCTGTCTTTCATTTTACCCCTCCTCTGGATATTTTTCAGCCAGATCTGTTCCTCTGCAGGGTTCTGTGACTGCATGGTGGCAGGAACGCTTGAAAGGTAATGCCCTGCATCAACCCTAAGCCAACCTTGATTCAAATGATGGCTTCAGGGCTAGGAAAGTGATTGTGAACCAGAGCACAGAGGATCTGGAGTCACTGAAATAACACACCAACCATTTCCCAACCTTTCTCTGCTTACCAGCTTCTGAGCAGCACCAGGTCTGCCTGTCGGCTCAGCAGCAGCCCAGTCCACATTTCTCTGTGGTGTGGGTGAGCTTTCAGCATTGCCATGTGAAATCCATCTCTGAGTGCAAACACCACATGGAGGAACAGCAACATGAGCCTAGTGTAAAAGCTGTCTGTGCTGAGAGCCCAAATACACACACAAGCCTTAACAATACAGATTTTTAAAGTAAAATGAGTCATCTGCCAGAGAAAGAAGAACAGTTACCCTGGCAGCACGTGCTTTATTTATAGTAACAGGTAATATCTCTGAGGACTGGCAAACATTCAGCAAAACGCAACCAACTGCAGCGCAACTATTAATAATAAATTTTAACTCTTAGTTGGTCAGTTCACTCAGATTCCTTTGCTTCCCCTGTCAAGGCAGCAGAGCAAAGCATGCTGACAGCTTCCATAAATAGCAAAGATTTAAATTATTCAACAGCAGGCAAACGGGATGCACATTTATACAGAATGTGAGCATCTCCCTTGCTAGCTCTTAGAGCCCAAGATAGCTGAAGTATTTCCTTGTAGGCATCAGTCAGCTCCAACATAAAAGAGCAATGCAAGAGCACAGAATCAAAGGAGTAGTTTCGTCTGTGGTGTTACACAAGGGACCAAAACTTCCCTGACTCTTCAAGTTGACTTTGGCAGCCACTAAACTTCTTGCTTATAGAGTGCAAATAACTGTATTTCCCACTTGAAGAGCGCTCTGTACTTTGAAAGGTGTTTAAAAGCAAGAAGCCTGGCTTTCCAAGGGGCTCTGGGTACTTAGATACACTGTTGAGATGCCACAGACATTCACAAAGCCACCCCTCGGTGACAACTAACCTTGTAGGTGTGTAATGGAACATTATAGTTACATTTTATAGGTCAAACATAATACATAAAAGCACATTATAAATAGCCATATGCTCTTTAAAATGGCTATCTGTAAGTAAGGAAGCCTGGAGATAGAAGGTGGGCAGCAAAGGATGGGGATTCCCAAGCCAACACCTGATGCTTCTTCAGGAGGCCAAGAAGAAGCAGAGTAAAATTCCACAGTAACATATGTGGGCTGCTTCCAGCCCCACCTTGGCGTATTCAGCAATGGCTCAGATGCCTTCATAAATCCCCATTGCTCAGGTGGTGGCACTGCTGCCCAAAGGCCCACAGCCCCAGCCACGAGGTGCACATCTGGTGCACATCCAGGGCCCACCACGAGTGACAAATACCATCCATCTACCGATTCCATGTGCCCGGCTCCAACCAGAGGGAGTGCTCTCCGTGCACCTCCTGAGGAAGCCTGCAGACACCACCACCACTTCCTGCTGCTCAGTGGCTTAGGATGTTCACCTGGAAGCCTCCAGGAATCATTGCAGTGTCTGGGGCTTTGGGAGATATAGATCAGGTGCTCTAGACAGAGGAAAGTTTCGAACTGAGGTCTCCTGTGCAGGAGGAAGCACTAGCTAACAACCTGTTGGCTACAAGGGGAAGGGGCAATGCTGATTCCTTCCCTGGCCAGCTACTGGAGTGAAGTTGGCTTAGAGAGCAGACTCCTCACTTATGCTCAAGAAAAACTGGTTGTTTACAGCGAAGAAGTTGTAATAATCCTAATTTGTACAAGGACCAAAATTTCCTCTGTAGTACACAGTCAAGCAGAACTGTCTCCACACAAAAACCAGATCCAAGAATAAAAAAAGTCCCTTATAAATAAGTGAGCCTAATGTGCAAGAATCCAGCACAGTGCTTGAATATACACAAATATCAACGTATCATGTAAGGATCTTGTGAAATGTGACTCTGCTTATGCTTAACATGAGGCAAATGTTTCTTTGGTTCAGAGATTAAATTTTCCTCCTGCAAACAAATAGCACCATGGCAATTAATAGAAACCCAAAAGAAATATAGGCTACAAGATTGTTCATTTTAACAAAATAATCCTAGTATCTGAAACAGAATGCCTGAATATTCAAGAAAAACGAGTTGAGCAGAATGTGCAATCACATTGGGAAAATCTATTACTTATTCAGTAGCAAATGCATTAAGGATATCATCACCAGCAGTAGCACTGCCAAGTACTATTAAGAAGCTGTGCATTGAGTCAGGCTGCTCCTCATAATTTATTAAATGAATGCCTCTTTCTTCATTCCAGCAAAGACTGGCTTCTGAGATTGTGATGCTAAGAATGATTGGATGAATTGTTTTCTTCAGGACAGTTTTCCAAAGAGTGATGCTTTCTATTTGCTTCATGCAATGTGGAAAACAATGCCTGGTGTTGATGGGAGTCCCTGTGGGCCTTACAGCCCCTCAGCAGTGTGGGCCTGAGCTCCAGTGAGGAGTTGGGAGCATTTGTCCTCTGTAGAGTGCTGCAGGAAAAGCCAGCTGCTGGTACCCTCACTGCTCTGCTAGAGAGCTGAAGGCTGGGAGCACCCAGGGAGCAATACATGAAATCCTGGATGGTTCAGGAGCATGGCACAGCCCTAGGTCCCCACATCAAGCCTAGAAAATATAATAACGTCTCTTTTAATCTCACTACTCATTTTTTTCTGATTTTCTTCAGGCTATTTGTAGCACATGCCATCCAGAAAACACAGACAGCACTGGCACAGAAGTCACTACAGCTGCTCTAACATGTACCTTATGAGGATTCTCCTCAGCTGGAATCATCCTCAGACAGCTGCAACCCACCAAATTTACATTTCCTTTTACATCAGGGAGCCTGTGCAAAAAGGTACCTAGGGATTGGGTAACAGGGCTGTCCAAAGATGACTTTGTATTATTTCCAATAAGCACATACATTTTCACAAGTTATTTTATTCATCTGTACAGGAAAATGGCCCTGATGAGAGAAGCAAAATGTCCCACAGGAGTGGGAGCAAAATCTCACAACCGCAGAATGATTTGGGTCTGAAGGGACCTTCAAAGATCATCTAGTCCAGCCCTCCTGCCATAGCCAGGGATTCCATCCACTAGATCAGATTGCTCAAATTCCCATACAACCTGTCCTTGAGCACTTCCAGGAATGGGGCATTCACAGTGTATCTGAACAACCTGTTCCTGTGTTTCACCACTCTCACTGTAAAATATTTCTTCCTTATGTCCAGTCTAAATCTACCCTCATTCAGTTTAAAACCATTGCTTCTTGTACTGTCTCCACAGGCCCTGGTAAAAAGTCTCTTGCCATCTTTCTTGTGAACATCCCTTATATATGAAAAGGCCCCATTACAGTCTCCCCAGATCCTTTTCTTCTCCAGGCTGAAAAATCCCAAGTACAAAGCCCTTTGTCAGCAGCTCTCCCATCTCTCCCAGCTGAGTACAGACAGGTTTGGGCTGACTTCTCTGCCGTTCTAGACCAAGTCTTTAAAAAAATGCTAGACCGAAACAAAAATCAGGAACACCTTGAAAAAATTTGCATATCCAGAATCAGGTAACATGTCAATGCAGACCTTTTTAGGAGAGCCACACTTAATAATGCCCTGCTGCCTTTTGCAACATTATTTTTAGGCAACAGCAAATGCTTCATTGTCTCAGGAATTATCTGCACTTTTATTGTTAATAATGCTATTACAGGAAATTATAGCTGTCCAGGGAACCCATTCTGTTTAGCCTCCACGCAAACACATAATTCTCAAAAATTTAATAGCTACACATATAGTTAATTAATTTTGGGTGTTCTGAGTTTGAAGTCTCACTATAAAAACCCCTTTGGAAAAAACCTAAGTCCTCTGGGTTTCCCTTGTAGACTGCCATTCCAAATTTTTGAGCAGCTCTTTGAATTGAAATCTGGAATTTCACCATTTTGGCTTAACCTGGCCTCCCTCCTGTCCTCCCTGGAGCATTTGTGGTAAGCAGCTCACCTCTATGATAAATCCCAATGCTTGGCAGCTCTATCCACAAACAAAAGGCAGTCCTCTTCACGGACACCCACAGCTTCCCGAGCCCAGAATGAGATTTTCCTCTGTTGTGGTAGCACACACACTGCCATCGATCTGCTCACCTCCCTCGGAAGCCACCCCAAACGCATCCAGCTGCGTCAGCAACAAGCCAAGCACTTGGAGGGGGTTAAGCTGCAAGGAAGAAGTGATCTCCATTTATTTGCATGCAGATCTGCTGCTATAACCTAAATGAGCACTAACCAGCACTTCTGCTGGCTGCCTCAGTGCACAGGCAGCTGCATGGGTGACTGCCTTGAAGATGAACTTGTTTCTCATCCCTCCAGGCTCTGCCTCAAACCCAACTTGAGGATGTTACCAAGACCACAAGGGACAAGCCTGCACCAGCACTTTGTACTTTCCCAGGATAAATGTGAAACAGCAGTATAGAAGACCTTGAATAAACCCCATAATTAGCAGACATGCACACATTCTGTTTTTCCTTTCAGAAAAATTTTTGCTTTCCCATCATAAAACATCTTACAATAAACAATTAAACTAGAGATTCAATGACCACATTCTTCCCCATGTGTTTGAAAACCTGAAAATCTGACAACAAATGTTCCAAGAGGAAAATTATTTTTTCCTTTTTTTTTTTTTGTCCCTTAGCTTCTTCTCCCTAACATCTTCATCAGTCTTACAAAGAAGATCAATTTTTCATGCAAACTGTACAGCTAATTCGCTCAGTTGTTTTGATTTTACATTTCTGAGTTGTCATGATGCTAGTACCTGTGGGAAAAGTTCACTGAATCTGGATAAGGGATAAGAGATCTACCCTGTCATATTGAAAGAGGGCTGGCTGGAAGCTACATTCTGTTTTTCCTTTTTCCCACTTTTGAAAGAATAGAATGAAATATTCTATTCTCAATAGAGAACTAAGGCATGAAAATATTATTGAAACGTTGAGAGGAGCAGAGATGGATGTTCTATTTCTCATGCACCATATATCTTCAATGAGCAGGATAAGAGAGAGGAAGAAAAGGCAAATTATTTATTTTGGATTATTTCCTCTAGGAAAATAAAGTTTAGTTTAAATTCATATGTTTGGAAACAGCCACAAGACAGATACAGCAGAAAGAACACCCTGGGTATCTGAAATAAAATGAAACCAGCCTGGTTTCCTTTCTCATTCAAGGTGAGAATAGGTGTAAAGTGAATGTTACCATCTTTGTCCTGAGCTACACGTTTCTAGCAGAAGTGAAATTCACCTTGGCTGTAGGGATCTGTTTCTCTTTCCTTTGTTTCCACTGTGGAACAGAGGGAGTATCCGCAAACTCTCAGACATAGGTTGTAGCTTCAGGTTAAAAGTCACTCATCCAAACATGATTTCTTGTTTGCTTTCTAAGAGGTCACTGGCATGGACCTCTCTCAAGCCTCTCTCATGCCTCTGTCAGGAGACTTCTCTTTCTCATTTGAGGTGTTCATCCCCTCTGCATCTTACTCATTCCATGGTCTGCAGAATGCAAACCTAGCACTCAGGAGACACCAGCAGAGATGGAGACAAAAGCTGTCATCAAGCAGCATAACCTACAAAATCCCATACAATTATTTGCTTTTTCTGCCCAAAGGAGAAGTGGAGTGAGGGACTAAGGACAAGCAAAGCTGAAAACCTCGTAAGTGTCTGCCTAAGTGTCTGCAAGAAGAGAAAGCAGCCGGAAGCCTGCTGGCAGGCTTTGTGCTAGACAGAGCTCTCCATCTCGGAGGCACAGCATGAGAGAACAGAACAGGCGCGATGTGATCTCGAGCTGTGACTGCACAATTGTTGCATTTTCATATTAAATCTGGCAACAGTTTCATCAAGGGTTCAGCAACTTGCAAGGTTAGTGTGTCAAACCGGGAATCTATTTCCGAAATCACCATGCTGACAAAAACTCAGTGGGAGACGTGCTGTTGGTGTGATTTGCCTCCGTGGAGAACAGCACCTCTCCCTTCTGCCGAGTTTTTTTCTCACTGCGAGCTTCTGCTTCTTGTAAATGTCTCTCAGAATGCTTCAGGTCTCCTGAAAAACTTGCCAGAGCACAGTTTGGCAACTGTGGTTGAGGTGCCTGCATCCCAGCCTCCATGGCAGCAGAAGGAAACCTTCCCAGCCTCAGTCACACACCAGTAAGGCTGTGGGATGTGAGTCCGGCTCTGTAGGAAGTGACTTGGGTCTCTACCAATATCACCCACAGCTCCTCCGTGTTCATCCTCCCTGTTTCATTCAGCATCCCTTTTTCTGGCTTACCCATTCCTCATGATTCACACAAGTTTTCTTATTCCCAGTGTTTGCTTTCCTCACAAGCCTGGCAGCCTTTGTGACCTGCAATATATCTGGCAGCTGGCTCAGTACACACTCATACATGATTTTACTGAAGGAGTTTAGTCTAGTCTAATTTTGAGGGGAAGGTCAGTGGTGTAGTAATTAGCTGGAATGTAACAAAGTACAGTGCCTTGCGTAAATGCATCTTGCCTCTGGTTTATCTCAAGCTGGAGAAGTAAAGACCATAAGCTCAACACAAAAGAAGCAGGGAAGAGAGCAAATTGAGGAAATGCTACAGTTTATTTGGGAAACCTGTGTAACTGCCTAAAGCACTGAGAATACTTGCTTTCAAGATTTTTGTGCATCATATTTCTGCTGCAGAGCCAATTTTATCTCTGCCAATTGGTCAGAAATGATCTAAGGAATCTCTTAGGAGTCTCATTTTCCACTTCATTCTCTGTGTAAAGAAGTTCTCAGAACCCTTTCTAGCGTAGACAATATGATGTTTGCCTTTATATACCTGGGGTGGGGTGGTGGTGGTAGAGCTTAACTGCTCTTTATGCCACCTGTCTTATTCCTCACCAGCCCACACAATCAAAAGATAATTATATTTCACCTGCCTTTTAACAGTCTCTGGCCACATTTCTTTATTCATTATCCAACTGTATTACTGGCATATCTCAGGTCATTGCATAATTGCTTAATAAATTAACTTCACCATTTTCCCAAGAGGATCTGGACTACACAGACACAATATGCTGGGTGTTCGGTTGTCATAAACTGTTCAAAAAAAGCCAAGTCAGGACAAATAAAAAAATGAAAACTACTACTGGAGAATATAAGAAATTTTCAAAGCAGCCTGTGACTATGAAGATAAATTCCTTTTTATTTTAAAAAATACCACAGTGTTGGTATTTTTTTAATTCCAATGTTTTTTGTTCCATTCAATTCTGTCAACTTCACCATGCCTTTTCACTCCTGGCTTCCTCCCATGGCTACAGGTTTCCCCTAGAATTCCACCCAACACAGCAGTTTGTCTGGCTATTAAATAGATCTAGGAGACAGACTGTGACTTGGAGCAGCCACACTCTGGCACTGGGTCCAAGGCTGCTTGGACACTGCTTCAACCACGCTTGAAGGGCAAAGGCTGCTTCTGTATTGGAGCAGGGAGAGGCAAAAGGGATGGTCCACATTCTGCTGCTCCAACCCAAATTTTGAAGGGAAGGTTACACTGTCTCTACCTTATTAATACAATCTTTCTTCTTCTCCAGAGGAAGAAGGGTAGCAAATCCAAAAGATAGAACTGAAACCAGTGAAGCAGCAAAATTTGAAGTAGGAGGGAAAAAAATATTTCCTGGGAAATGGCGTCTCGCATTAACTGTAGTCATAGACTCAAAGGTAAGGAGGTAAAGAAGGAAAATACACATTTTTTTGTTTCAGATTTTGTCCCAGATTTTGTCCAATAAGAGCTGGAATAACTTGATAGAGACATCCACCACAACCACAGCTCTCAGATGTGGAATTATTAAATCCCAGAATTAATGCAAGCATTTTGTAGGCTAAATAAAATTCTGTCAAACCTGATTCCCACAGCTGGATTATGCCTTCTTAGGTTAAAGCAAGACAGCCAAGATTAGACAAAGTCTTTCAAAAAGGAAGCCCACCTAAAATAGCCTTTGCTTCCTTATCTGGTTTAATTTTACTGAGTTAAATCTTTGTCACAACCCTAAAGAACTCTGCTACACATAGGACAAAATTGTGAGCTCCTTATCTCTACCTCAGAGGAACTCCAGGCAACCAGGAAGCAGTTTCACAGCCTGTATTAATCTTGGCAGTGCAGAGGCTGCTATTTTTTTCCATGCAATAGCTCTGTATTTACCCAGACCTGTATGTAGGGGTGTGACCTTGCCTTTAAACAGGAGCTCCCCATTGCTGCTACAGGAGATAAAGAAGGGGAAGATGAGAGCTCATTTTTCTCTGTGGTGTCAGAAGTTGGCCACCTTCCAAACAGCTGGGTGGTTTTCCTGAAAACTCACTACCAGTATTCACAACTACTGCCTCAGCTGTTTAACAGGGGAAGGGGGAGAAGGTTCAGGGTAGTATCTGAATTTACCTGTGACATTTCGTTTCATTGGAAACCCTTTATTTTTGCTAAGAAAATGTTCACATGCTGCCCTCAACTACTGCCAGTTTAATTACACCTTCAATAATTCAGTCAGTGGTTGCTCAGTCTTCCCAGCTGAATTATTAATTAGCAGAGCGGAAAACCCCACAACAGAGCATGTGAGGTGGAGCACTCTAGGAATGCAGCTGCAGCTGCGCAGACACAACATCTGGGAGAGTGAGTCCTGGAGCTGTTCTCCATCTGAGCCTATTCTCACATCTGCAAGCACACAGGATCTGCCTTCTTCCCTCCCTGCTTCCCTCTCTTTCTGTCTTTTTGTTTTTCTTCCTGAAGAACTCTTTGCATCACCTTTCCTGAAGAAAGCTTTTGTGTGGCTTCCCCCAGTAAACTGAGTGGAAATACCAGGTCCCAAACACATTTCAAAGCAAGACATCAGAAGAAGGAAATACTTGTTTTCAGGAGCCAGGGAAGAAAATAAGCTATCTCAGACTGCAGTGGGTGAAGATAAGGGTTTTGTACAATAGCTAACAATGAATTGTTAGGGTTGGAAGTGACCTCTGGAAATCATCTAGTCCAACCCCCACAATCTTTGGAAGAAAAGATGGGAAGAAGGGGTCCCTGCCCATGGCATGGGGGTTGGATCTAAATGATCTTTAAGGTCCCTCCCAACACAAACCATTCTATGACATAACAGATGGGTCACAAATGTGGCTATAGTAAAAAAAAAACAACTGGATAGCTTCACTGAGACAAAGGAATGTGGAAAGCGAGAGGGAGAACAAATTTGTGATTATACGTGAAATGGCAGTGAGAAAGTAAAAAGGCACTTTTTAATGACATAATTAACTATCCTTATGGCAGCTTTCTTTCAATTGCTGAATTTGCATATATGCTTCCCATAGTTTTCCACATTTCTAGTTATTAACTTGTGACAAGGTCATCCACTTAAAAAGAATTTCTGAACAAGGCAATGAAGTAATTAATTTCTCTGTTAGAGAACTTGTTTAGCCAATAACAGTTCTTAAAATATTAAGAAATTTTCTGCTACTTAGAAGAATATATGGAATATGTGTGAATAAGCAGCAGGAAAAAACCTTACCCCTCAAGAAAAGTGATGGGCTAATTAAACCACTTCTCATACACAGATACAGTATTAAAAATTAATTAATTACAAAACATGGCTTTCTGCTGGCTTCAAGAAAAACCAGCAGAAATTAATCTAATGGTATAGCAGCCAGATACACCCCATGGGAAGGGAATCAAAACTGCGATGGTCACTGTGGGATATAAAATCCCTGACTGGTGGTGGTGGTCCGTAAGTAACAATCCACACTGTCTTTGCATGACCCTATGAGATTAATGTGCTTACAATACAGTCTTGGCACTTAGGATGAGATCTCTGCTCTCCCTATAGAGCACCAGCACTGAGTACTCTCCAGCTGTTCAACCCCCTTTCCCCTCCATACACGTTTCCATATTGCTGCTTTTCTGATAATCCCCCACGGCCTCGGGACTTGCTCTGTAGCTAAAACAAGATACAAAGCCATATTAGTCTCAGCATAATGAGTGATGCATCAGACCACTTCTTCTACACGTTGCCAGCATCTTTCAAGCTGATCAGAAATAGGAAAGAATGGAAACACATCTCTGGGTGAGCAAATGAAGGCTCCTTCTCAGCACGGGCTCTTCATCGCTGTCAGTGTTACGTATTGCTGCCACTGGAGCTGTGCAGACACAAAGCTGCCTTTTGTAGGGGCTGAATGCCACTGAAGCACAATGTCCTTTTCTTCACAGGAAAATACAAACTGGAAAGAAGAAGTCCACAAGGTACAGGGAGTCCTCCATGTTTATTGACTGTCTCAGGGACTGAGTGCTGAAAGTAGTTTGCACCAAGTTGTTGACCAGTTCTGGAGCTTTGTCTCAGGATTTTGCTTTGCTGGAAAATGCCCGAGAAAGAGACAGGAATTGTGCCAGTCCAGGATTTCAAACAAGAAAAAGGAGGAAGTCTGAGCATAGTGCTTTTTTTCTGCCCTGCACAAATTCATTTTTTGCAAAATCCAGAGGCGCTACTGCAGAGCCCAGCAATAGCTGGCTGGAAATATTTCCATGTTTTTCTCTGTGCATGCTGCTTAGATCAATAGTTTACCAAAGGCAAAATTAGCCCTAAGGCCATACACAGAAAATAGAAGGAGGATACTAGGAAAATCAGGCTGTATAAAATGTAAGACATTATTTTAAGAAAGGTGCTGAACAGCTAGCATTTTCTTAAAATTTTGAATGGGGGAAATAAGTGATTAGGTTGGGAAATCACAAGATATGCCAAAGGTATGCATATTTTGGCAGGGCAGTAAGAAGCAGAGGTGAGTCCACCATGGCAAAATTACAAATTACAGTGCAAATGTCTAAATATTCAAGCATCGCAGTAAGAATTGCCTCATGGATGGAGTCTGGGAAAGCAGAGCAGGAAGAGGCCATGGAACACAATAGAAGGCAGTTCTTGCAGCAGCAATAAGCCTCAAAGTTGGTGTCTCTGCTTCCTCTTGACTCCTCAGAACCAAAGAAGGTCAGAAAGTTATTATTATTTACCACAACTACTCCTCTGAGACTTAAGGGAAGATGCTGAATGATGAAATTTAGATCCCTATTA
>VYZP01000489.1:0-24360 GCA_013400635.1 Hypocryptadius cinnamomeus
ACTTTAAACTGGCAGTGAAAACAATATTTCCAGAATGCTAACAGAAAAAAACCCATAGTATAATCCAAATAGCCACCTGAATCAAGATTTTCTGTACAAGCACTTTTCTTTTCAAACGGTAATTACTCTATAAGAAAAAAACGAAAATACTCATGGTCTTGCTGACTTCTGTAAGCAGGATGAGAAATTGTACTCTATGAAAATGAAAAAGACAAACTCAGTCATCAAAATAACTTAAACACTGACATCCAAAACTGCAATTTTGCCTGACATTTTCCCATCTTTTCCACAATATGAAGATGAGCAAGACAATTCAAGCTAACCTGAAGGTGCAGGAGTACATGGAGCAAAACAAGAAAACAAATTGGAGCACAGAGAATCCACTTAATGATTTAGGCACTCAAGTCTACCAAAGGATGGACCAAGAATGCATCTTAAAATAAAATCACATTTTATTCACAGAACATAACTATCAATACTAGCTTTAAAAGCAAATGAAACAGTGTCATTAGGGGCAAACCTGTGTTAACTGATCCATTTTAAAATGAAAGAGTAAGATGGAACAGCCTTCCTCTCTAAAAAACTAACAAGGATATATAGTTTTGAAGATTTGCTGACAGGCAGAGCTATTTCCAATTCTATAAATACATCAGTGACAGTTCTTTCCAGATCTAGTTTGAGTTCTGGTTTTATTTCTTGATAGATAACACATTATTTCAGAAAACAGATAACATTCTGATTAGGAGTGGAACAATGTTGTTGGACTGGATCCTCACCACAGCTCATTATGGTACTTGCCTCAACCTAGCTGTTCTTCATTATTAACTTTGGGGACTGCAGGAATACTTGAGAAAACACCAATTAGTTGTTGAGAACTGTAAACCACGTGCGGTCAGCCATAACAGGCTGTCAGGGCAAAGAGATTTCACCAAGGATTTTTTAATTCCTTCGTGAATACAACACTGCAATCCCTGCCTTTTCTTCTATCCTGCAGGTTTGATACAAGTTTGCCAGTGGCATGCAGAAGGGGAGGACTTGCTGGATTTCTGCTGAACCAACTGCAGACTGGTTGGGGCACTTGACTTACCCCTGTAGGGAGTCAGCAACCCTGCTTGTGCAGCATCCCTTTGGCTTCTAAAAAACCCTGGTACTTACATAGGGTTAAAAAGCCCTTTCTGCTATGACTGCCTATAAAATAGCTTGGCTCTAACCTACTATATATATATTTTTTAAGTATATCCCTAAATACTTGATCTCTGAACTAGCAATACAGTCCCCTTCATAACTGCTTTGTTGGTGCTTTTCCAAAAGGCATTTGCTTCAGTAGCAGGAAAAGTTGGAGACAGGTGATGATAGTGACACTTCCCCCACTGCCACCTTACACACACACACAAACACACACCCCTCCCTAAACCCTCTGGTATTCTTAACCCACTGCAGCTTTTACCACCCAGAGAGTTTTTGGTCAATACATCCCATGATTCACTATACACACAGTTTGTTTTCATAGTGCTACCTCCTTTTTTTGGGATTGGTTTTTATTTTTTTGTTTGTTTGGTGGTTTTTTTTGAAACAGTGAGTAATTATACCCAGTTCTCCCCCAGGACAATCCCAACCTCACAGATTTCTCAAACTCCCCTGTACCTTAATCCTCTTTTCTAAGTTAGAAATCCTAGAGACTAACTCTCCCTTTGCCATTCCTCAGAATTCCTTCCAGCTGTTCTACCATGGATTAGTTACAGCTGGGATTCAAGGTCTAGGCATATCATGGTGATGGTAGAGATAATTTCTAGTAATCTTATTATTATTTTTATAATACTAATATCTCAACACTTTTTGGTAAGCCATGGCTCCTTAAACTAACATCTCTATGAGGCAATGTACAGAAACCTGAAATTCCCTGACAGAAAGCAGATTCAATTAATTTTATCATTGTATGAAAAGCAAGGCCTGCTTTTCTTCAGAATTAGTATTTACATTTAATCTCTTGAATTTCATCTCCCCCTGGGAATCCAAATCTTTCCCGAAACAAATTATCAGGTAGTATTCCTCACATACAACACATTTCAAATGTCTCTACACCATTGTAAAGCATTTTCATCTTAGTATAATTTATTTTTAAACAAAATCAATACCATTGTTACAAGAGCACTTCATTATGATTTTTATTTTCAAATTACAGGCATTACTAATGCAATGAATTTCATAAAATAAGATGATCACTGAAGTCCAATTGTATCAATGACCAACCATCACAGACATACTTTTCCCTAAAAAAGGGAGGAAAGTGGACAGAACTTCCAGCAGCATTTAAGCAATAACCTTCCTGTTCCACCATTAGAACCAGAGGAAATACAACAGACAGATCAATTACCTCCATAAACCCCATCCAAAATACTGATTCACCACCAAAGCAGAGTTTCTTTAGTTAGCAACATTTACAAACAAAATCAGAGGCAGATGTTTCAGCCCAACAGAGGATGTTAGAGAACTTATCTGTCACTGATGCTCTTGCCAAGACACCTGAAATCTGGTGAACAAGGTACAGCAATCCTTCTTTCAGACACAATGAAATGCAGCCTGAGTACATTTCAGACTGGATGCAGGACATGACCTTTCCAATACTCCATAAAAGTTTTTACATGAGTCAAGTGAAGATCACAGCTACAAAACAGCAAAACTGGATTGAAAACTCAAATTGAAAACTGAATTTCAAAAATCCAAAGATATCAAGTAAACCACAGCCAGAAATTTGAAATAATGAACTGATTAGAAACTCCCAAAGTAAGGGATCACAGAAAATTTGTGAGTCCTGAGTTGAAAAATCAAACATCTTGAACATAATTTCATTATGACAGCATGTAGTTCTGCTTACATGTGTTAGATTTCTTTCTTTTCTGTAAGGCAACATGAGATAAGTGCCTGGACAATCCAGTATTACAGGGAAAGTAGTTTTGGATAAACACCTTGCATTTACAGCCTGTGTTTGCTGTCTTGGCTTTGGTAATTTCAGCACACACTTAGAACTCACCCAACTTGAGCCACAAAGTGGCCCAAAGCCCCTGAATTGCGGGAAAAGCTGCCACTGGAACCTTGCCATTATATGTCTATTTACAATCCTTGTGTACATACAATGACATTAAAACTCCCTATAAAAAATGCAGTGCCTGAAAAATCTACTGATTATAATAAAATTCTCCTATGAAGATCCTTTTGGCATGTTGAGGGCACAGATGAAAACCAGACTACTCCGTTCTTGACCTAAAAACAACTCATTACTCACAGCACATAGATCTCTTTTTTTAATTACAATTAATTTCCTTACCATTAAAAACCCTTATAACCACAGCACTGAAAACGTCTTGCTGAGGCAGTTTAAGGCATTATTGCCTTCAGCTGTCTCTCATCTGTAGAGAATTACAGGCACATGCAAAAGTTCAGCCCCACACACCAGTACCCAAAATTTGGTTTGTGCAGAGCTGCCAATGACCCCAAACAGCTGAGCTATGAGGAGGTTCAGCCAGTGACTTTCCTAAAGCAGAACAAATCTATTCTATCACAGAAAACATCATTTGTCCATTTACAATTCTAAATTTAGTTGCTCCATAAGAAGGACTTTTCCATAATACCTACACAAGCATAAACAACACCGGAGAGATGATACAAGGACTGGAAAACCTTTGAGGTTTGAGGCAGGGATGAACATCGCACAGGAAAAAAGAAACTCTTTTCCCTGGTAATCACTGCACTTAGAGAAGTTTCATTTTGCTCCCAGTCACCTTTTTCTTGTCCAGACGGAGTCACACAGTGGTTAAAATGCAACCCTGCAGCCCTGCTGTCACAGTCTGCTCCAGAGGGTTAAGGCTGGCAGCAGGCAGTGGAAGACTGGGATAAAGTCCCAAAGATTTTACTGCCTGAAACTGCTTTTCCTAGCCACTCATCACTGCAGCTGAAAGCACCAAGTTTTCCTTATATTCATCCTGCCTCTCACAGTACTTGCACAAAGGAGGAGCCTAAAGAAATTATGGATGTAAAAATGAGGGGTTTTCAGTATTTTCCCAAGGCTGTGCTGGGGCATGGAGCCATTAACAGCTTCTTCTCCATTCACATCCCACTCCTTTAGCACTTACAGCTCATGGAGCTCAGGGGATTGTCCTAATATCAGATGGGGAAAGGAGTAATTTCTTTACAGAATGACTAGAAAAAAACATGTGTAGGAAGCTCCTCTTAAATACCCTTCTACATTGCTTTCATGCCATCAACAATAATGGCACAGGCTTTGGTTAAAAATGCTGAGATCTATGTATAAATTCAGTACATAGTCAGAAAAAAAATTGTATATGTCTGTGTAAAATATGGGGGGGAAAATCAGGCTTACTTGAACTCTATATTTGGTTTAGCAAAAAACATGTCATCTTTGGAAAGTGCTTCCTTTAAGAAATGTTCCAGGCAACGCTGCAAATGACAGGAAAACACTATCTCAATGATGCTGCCATTTCTGGAAAGGTCTGCTAATTAACTGGCACCTAGTTAACAAAGCAGTGTTTGGTTTGGCCACTCAAATGACATACACAAAAATTTTCTGGGGAAAAAACCCAACAAAATCAATCAAATTCAGTTCTTCAGTAGAAAGATGCACCATTCTATCCATATGAAAAAGAGCCAGAAGGAACAGGGGGCAGGCATGAAGTCAAAGGCTTAAACTTCTCCTTTTGGTGACAGGGACAATCAAAGTGAAAGATCTGCAAATCAGCGGGGGAGGCCACTGCCACCTTCAGTGACATTCCTCCCCCACAGCAACACCTGGCACTGCTCCCTGGCACACTCAGCTCCAGGACTGGTACTGCCCAGCGTGCTGCAACTGAGCTGGAAAGCTGCTAAAGGGAAATTCCCACTCTGGGAACAGCAGGGCTTGGGCTCAGAGATACAGACCCCCAGCATCCCAACAGCAACTTTCCAAAAGCAAGAATCTGTATATTTATGTGCTTAGCTGCAACTGTAATATGGAAAGATAAAACAGCTCCACGTTGAAATGAAATAGCTATTGAAATAACTCATCATTAAATCTCGATTTCTAATATTGACTGCTAAGTTAATTTACCCATAAAAGGACATTTTACTGCTTTTACTGAGTGTAAAAACTAAGTGTACTCAAGGATATCTCATTGACAAACACTAATGAATAAAAATTAATCACAAAACAAATAAAACCATTATTTTTAAAAGTTCTTACTAAACTACCTGTGAAAGGCAGCTCAATAAAGCAACTTTTCCCAACTTTTCAACAGGGAAAGCACAAAGACTGCACAAAAATAAAACTTGCATAGTACTTCATGCTTTACCTAGTACAATTACAAAATGGATTCTTAAGCAGAAACAGGGAAAGAATATCTTACTATAAGACAATAAGTAAACCCTAAAAGATAGCAATGTGGTTTTCATCACTACAGTTCCATTTCCTGTAAAGAACAGTATTTTAAAAAGAAATTTACTTAGCCAGAAAATAAGGGAGCACATAGAATTTAGTGAAGAAAAAAATACTTCTCTGGTAGTTCTTTTGCTGCTATTACACAGTTTTTTGGACTTTTCCTTAGGCTGCAGACATGAGGTTCCAAAAATGGTAAGGTAATCGACCTTGACATTGCCCCTGGTATGCTGCAAACATAAGTATCCCAGAGAAATATAACACCATAACATAATCTACCTGCCTAAAGGAGTTTTTTGTATATATATTTATATTTGTTTTATCTATCAGGCACATAGCTTCATTTTTTTGTTTAGTATTTTACATCTCTTTCCTTTTTATTACCTGTATTATCAACAATGATTTTTTCACATCAAATTCTTTAGTCAGTGTCTGGTCTCCTATTTACCAGGTACTTCATAAATCATAAAGATCTTCAGGCATATGAAAGTGGGAGCCAACTTTACAAGCATCATGGTTTAATCAGGTTTTCCTGCAAGAACATGCAACTTTATATAATGACAGAACGAAAATCAAAAGTGACAGATTGGGTGACTGGAATTTCTGTGACTTTTTTAATCCATTAAAATGCCCACCCTTCTAATTCTGGAAGAGAATTCAGCACCAGCTGGAATCCTCAGACAACATTAGTAAACAGTAACAAAACCTCCCTCAAATAAAAATTTTAAATCATGAGTTTAGAAAACACTTCCATAAAATGAAACACACATACTAAATTTAAAGATTCACGTGACTGACCAGGTCAAATCCTATCACCTGGGAAACAGAAGAAAAGCAATACTTAAATCTGCTGAGGATGTTTCATTTGACAGATTCCAGGAGACTTATAAAGAATAGGGTGAAATGTGACTTTACAGCAGCTGAAATTCAGAGTGCAGGGAAGCAGATTAGTGTTCCTGCGCCAAGAACATGAAGCCAGTGTTCAACAAAGCAAAAAACACTTAAAAGGGGGTGAAGAACCGTGGAACCTACAAGCTGGTTCCAGGGTATTGGATTTCTCTCATATTCTCTCCCTCCAAGAACAGCCTGAGGAAAAAGACAATCTCTAACTCCACCTGACAAATCCACACACTAAACATGATGGCAAAGAGGAACACATTGCTGACTGTGCCCCTCGGGGTGAGCAAACTTTGAGGTGCAGCCCCTGAGGCCAAGCCCTACCCCTGACCCACCATTTTCAGGCAATAAACCTTGAAGTAGCTGCACATCAACTGCACTTGCTGAGGTCACACAAACAGGGTTCAACTAAGGCACAACTGAGCCAAATGAGTTTGCTCAGGTGTTTGACACATCTGGAGTTACAGTACCACAGTCACAACACATCTGCTGCCCACAGCCTGGGTTCAGTAAACGTCAGTTTGACTTTAAGCACCTGCTAGAACTTTTCTTGGATTCCAGGAGGTCCCATAGAAACTTGTCACCAGAAATGCCAATGAAAATCAGAAGCTCTAAGCGGCCAGCTCTGGAGCATAGATATAAAATTACTTTACTGGTAAGAAACCAGCCCTGGGAATTGTGAGAAATAAGATATTTCATTGCTCCTTGTCTAAGCCTTGGAATAAAACTACAAAAGAATGACAAAACTGAATGAATCCAAGTCATGTTTGTAGGAAGAGTTGGGATTACACAACCATACAGAGCAGCAGTGAGCCAAAAGAGCTTCCTGAAATAAACATGAACTTGGCAAAAGAAGGCAGCAAATACATTCCTATAGACATGGAGTATTACAAGACCCATGCAAAGGACACCACTCATTTTTTCCTAATATCTGTGAGAGCTGGATGTCAGCAACAGCTCAGCTCGAGGAATGTTTCAAGTCATGTTTGAATCTACTTTGAAGATGTACAATGCCAGAAACCAGAATATGAACATTTTAGCCATCAAGTAAGCAGCTTTGAAATTTGGATGTGAAATTGTTCAATCAAGTCCTAACCCAAAAGGACTTTCCCAGAGAACAGAGTGTGACATCAGGGAACTAACGCCAAGGCTGAGTTTGATTGACATAATACTACTTTATTCCATTGTTTCAACTTTCTTACAGATTTAAAAAAAATGTATAGGGGTTCAGAACCACCTCAGCAGAACAAATAGTACAGTATTAAGGGAGCTCTAGAGTCAAACCACAAGTGTGCACACGTGGTCAGCTTTCATTACAAAAAGTAATAGGCACAATCTTTACATACGCATTTTGGTGAAAGAAGGAATAATAGTGCAGTGTTAAAAGGCACCAATAATCAATAATTGGGCCTTTTTTAAAAGCCAATAACCATCTAAGAAAATTACATTTGGTTCAAAGTTATAATTTAAATACTGTATTGATTGGCATGCATCTGAACCCCTGGCAATTTATTACACAAACCTTATGTGTGCCCTTGCAAAATCAAAAAGATTTCATCAGTGGACCAGAAAGTCAGTTCAGTACAAAAGGACATACCAAAGCTCTCAGCCTGTATTCAACACCAAACTGTCTTGTTTATCTCCTCTGAGAACACTTGTCTAACAAAGAGCTGCACAGAAGTATTTCTCTTAAAGCAAGTGTAAATTTTTTGATCCTGTAGCATTGACCTACTCCATGTGCTATGAAAACATTAGGCACAGACCACAATTTACGTTTTCTCTTAAAAAAAATACAGTATGTGCAAATGAGGTTCACACAACAGACTGACAGCTACAACAGTAAGCTCTTTAGATTTCCCAAAGAAAAGGGTCAGTTATTTTTAATTTTCTAAGCAGTGCTGCACACTGCTGTGTGCCATTATCATATCTGCATTAGGAGCACCTGTGGAACCAGTAAGGAAAAACTTCAGTACACCCTAAAGGACACTACACCGACACCGTGTGCTGATTGAAGTGGGTCAAGAGAGTGAATGACTGGAGAAATCAGTGTACATGGGCAGCTGCAGCCAGCCAGGGAGGGCCATTGCTTCCTGAAGAAAGAATGGTTTGGAACTCAGGTAACCTCACAGGTGCCCTCAAGCTCACCCACCTGCACACAATGGAATAGAGGGATACACAGCATGGGAAAAAAGCAGAAATGAGAGGGAGAGCTTCTGTGTAAGTTGTACCACAAGGTGCCAGTTTATCCCAAAGCATCATGCTCAGGGTAGGGTTTATGCACTGCAGATTTTTTGTACAACTGAAAATTGTACAATATGTGAGCAAAGATAGAGCTAATTATTACCTGCAGTATCTACTACAGTCCTCAAGTATATAATTTACGGATAGCTGCATACTGTGGTGTTGATTGCTTCCTCTTAAATGCATTAAGATTCTGAAGGCTACAGTATACTCTGACACAAACACAACTTGTCTATGAGGGGAAAATATAAGATAGTAACTAACTAATTTGTTTTACGAGGAACCTCCTCTGATGTGCTAGTTACTTCATGCCCTTTGGAAGATTTTTATTTCTGACTTTCTTCATCATCTCTGCTGAATTGTTCTCCCGACAATTTCACAAGAGTTCAGCGACCCTTCTTACAGCTGCCTTTGCCTTTCCCAGGATCCCTTTTAAATTCACTCTAACACCACGGCAAGCTGTTCAAGTAAACATTCCTCTCTGGCAAGTTTCCAGATACCACAAATACTATCAAAACTCAGCATTTGATTACATGCACCAGTTTTCTTTAAATGGAGCAGGAATTAGCCCGTTTCCTTGGCTTAGGGTCCCGTACATCCCTGTCTTTTGAACACACACAAGATGAACATATTGTCTCTGACAGTCTCCGTAGTCCCAGCCTGAAAACGCTGTTGGAGAGGCTATATATCACACAGTTGCAGAAACTATTGCTTATAGCAAGCCACGTAGTTAGGAAGGAGAGTGCTGCGTTTTCCAACACCCTGGAGCTCTCCAGCAGAAAGTATATGATATAAGGGAGCCAGAGCACGTAGAACACGCTGGTTATCCGGAACAAAACCATGGCATAGCGGCGGTCGGGGCTGTGCCCAGCCTCCCCAGCAGCATCCCCTTCGTGGTTAGGAAATCGAGCTCTGCGGTCACTGATCTCTTTGGTGTGCTGCCGGCAAATTTTAAAGATGTGGAAATAGGTGAAACATATGACAAAGGCAGCAGGAGCGTATAGTAAGCACACGATAAAGCCAGTAAAGTAGGCATTAGTTAGCCAGGAGGTAGCACACCATTCAAAAATATCTCCATGGTAACCAGGTTTTCCCCAACCAAAAAAAGAAGGCAAGAAGATCAGGCAAGAGTATATCCAGATGAGACTGATGCAGACTCTCAAGCGACAAGGTGTGACCAGTTGGTTATAGGAGAGAGGCTTTGTTATAGCGAGATAGCGATCCACACTGATGCAAGCAAGACATGCCATAGATACGCTTTTGAGCACAGAGATGATGTATCCAAAAACTTGACAAGTCAAGGACTCGTGGACACCTGTTGAGTAGTGGAGCAGTGACAAAGTAGGAACCAAGCAGCTGACTCCAACAAAAAGATCAGCATAGGCCATGGTCTGAATAAAATAGCTGGTGGTGTAATGATGCAGGAGTGGAGCACAGTGGAAAACAAATATCACAGTTAAGTTACCCGCAATAATTAAAAATGTTAGCAAGACAATAACGACTGTCTCAAGGATACAGATGTCAACTGCACTGTAGTGACCAAATCCAAGAGGGCAGGAGAGGTGCTCAGATATGTTCATAACACTACTGCTCATATTCAGAGTCCTCCATTCAATCCATCGGGACTGGTTCATGTTTTGTGCTTAGGGAGCAGTGCAATCTGAGCCTTAGTGAGCAGGTGACCTGCTGAACAGCAGCTAAACTCTGCTTCAGCGTCTCACGGTCTCTCCTTGCAGACACTGCCAGTGCTTACATGGGAGAGGATTAGAGTCCCATAGCTGTTGATGCCTCCTCAGCATCAGTGCATCACCTCTGGCACACCTTGGCTTTAAGGAAAGAACGAAAGAAAGAAAGAGAGAAAGAAAGAAAAGAAAAACAAAAGCCAGAAAGAGAAAGGCCACTGATCAGCTCCTCCAGTGCTCTTGACCCATCTTTAGCAAACACAAGGCACTTCTAAAGCAAACAGAAATAAAAACTGACAAAAGAGACACATTCATTTCCCAGGGAAGGAGGGGAGGGAAATCTCTGACTTATTTTCCTGAGAAAGTCGTTTACTTTGGAATATACTGGGGAGAGGGAGAGGAACGGAAGGAGGAACCTCAGTACAGCTCAGGTTTCCTGGACCAGCAGTTACTGGAGACAATCTTTATGTCTCAGTTTAAATCACAGACTGACTGGAGATTAAAGGAAAAAGTTCATCCTCTAGTGCTGTCTTTTCTTGTTCGATTCAGAAGATGGTACTCCATCTTATCCATACTATTCTTTGGAAAGGTAAGGAAAACATCTTTGTCAAGGTTAATTCCAATAGACTCACCACTATTTGGGTATGAATAATGAATTTTATTTAGGGGAGACAGGTGGGGGATGAAGGAGATTTGTCCTCTGGCTCCCAAGAAAGAAAACATACATCTCACATACAATGAGGAAGATCATGTCTATTCATTTGAAAATGAAAATAATTTTAAAATAGATTTTGGAGACTCATGTCAATATTTACAGTTCCTTTAAACAGTCCATTACAATTACGAATGCCAGAATTGTAATTCAGTGTCCCCACAGACAAAATAAATCCTCTTGAATTTAATTTCAGCAATAGCAATTTAAAAGAATCATCTTTAGAAACTCTGCCATATCTACTACAGTGGATCAGTACCCAGGAGTTCATAGGTATATCCATGATATTGCTCACCTCTGTAGCAACAAATGAATCATTTCACAAAACCCCACACAACGAGCTCAGAAACTTCCATCTGCATTCTGCTGGGAAGCTAATGAAATGCTGATTTGACTAGAAAAGCTGCCATTGTTTACTACTCCATTATTCTGTTGCTCAGCTTCATCTTCTCAGGGGTTTAAGGTTTCTATATTTATTAGATGATCTGCATAATAAATAGTTGCTTTAAAAAATTGTTCTTCTATTTTCAGGACATTACCTTGTTCATTTTATTCACAGCTATGAAGAGAGAAAACATTAAAAGCATCTTCTCTGTTCAGTTTTAAGTAAATGCTTGATTAGTTCAGGAATCATTAGGCAGGTAATTAAATGTATACAATCTTGTTTTCTGAAAGGCCCCTAAAACGTTAAAACCATCATCAATCCTAGAGTTCCTGAGACTAGAAGACCAGCAGTGAAAATTAATGAATCCACATAAAATCATCTCCAAGGTCATTCAGCTGGCATTTGCTTTGAGTCTCTTTAAAAGTACCAGGATCTCTCTGATGTTTCTGATAGTCCTTGCCGTGTCTTCAGGAGGAATTTCAGATACTAGAAAAGCCAAATGTTCAATTCTGTTGCAGCACTTTGAGAGAAAGCATTCTTTTTGGAGTTAATTTCCTGTCGTGCACCGCCACGCTGTACAGAAAGTCCTTTCAGATTTTATAACATCCCCGAATATTTCCGCCTATTTGCTCCCTTTGTCTATAAGCAACAGAGCACGTATACAATCACTCGTTTCTCCAATTCCCTGCTAAAGCAATAGAGAAGCTTTCTCACCTACACGCATCCTCACCAGCCGCTATGTCCAATACTTGTCAGGGAGTCAGTCCTGTTACCGCGGTGCGGCTGGAGCGGCTGCCGCTGCCTCCCTGCTCCCCCCGTGCGATGATTGCCTGCACCTGAGCCCGCTCCTCCTCCTCCTCCTCCTCCTCCTCCCCGCCGCAGCCCGCCGGGCGCTGGAGCGGTGCCGGCCGCTCCCCTGCTGCCGGCCCGTCCAATGGCGCCGCCGCTGGCACCGGCACCGGGAACAGGAACCGGGAACGGCACCGGGAACGGGCACCGGCCCCACCGAGCCGGGCACCCGCGGCCCCCGAAGCGCTCAGGGTGCCTCAGGAGGAAGCCAACACATCCCTCCTAGAGAGATGTGCGTGCATAATCCAGACATAACCTAATGAACTACCGTCATCGCCCCACTGAAACTGTTTGCTAAAACAATCCCATGTTATTAACTGGGCACTCACCTTTCAAGGATCACCTGCTGAGGTTTAGCTTGGTAAAATATCTGCTACAGTGCCACGCAAATTTTCTAGTCTCCCTTATAAGACAAAATTACAGACCCCTTTGTAATTACATCCTCAAATTAACTACTTCCAAACTTAACATATATATGTCACAAAACTCACCTGTACCGATTTTTTATACTGTACCAGTATTACCAGAACTAATGGCTTCAACATCAGTTCAAATACAAATACTTGTAACATATTATTTTCCAAACGGAACCAATTAACTCAGCTCTCTACTCCTGCAAACAGATGCAGCTATTCCCTGATTAAATACTCAGAACTTTTGGTTACTTTCTGCTTCCTAAAAATAAATCCAGTCACAGAAATACAAGCATCAAAGTTCTCTTACAGACACTCCATGCAGCCTTAAACACTGAAACAGCAAATTTAGACACCAAAACACCAACCACAGAACAGCATTTTGAGCTATTTACCAGCAGAAGACTTGTCTTGGAGGCTTTAACCAACCAAGTCATTAGAAACTACAGTGATTTAAGTCCTTCTAGCTCCATGGCAAACCAAAGGCAAAATTTTAATAAGCTGCTCCTGAGTTAACATCTTGTACTCTGAGTATTGCCTGGAGCAAGTGTCCAAGTCTGAATGACAAGTCTGTAGCAACGTGAAGCAGCACAAACTGCAGCAGTGTAAGAGTGGTTTGCAGCAAGGGCATGTGATCATTGCAAAGTCTTCTATGAGAGGATTTAAGAAAAAATTAAACTATCTCCAATACCTCAGAATGGTAAATGGCTGTAACAACAGACTTAATGACTAAATTTAGACCCTGAGCACAGCTTTAAGCCCCAGTTATCCATACCAGAACAGAACAATAGGGAGCAATTTTTATTCCTCCTCTTCCCACTCCTCCTGTGGGAGAGGATGAGGAGAACAGTGTGCACAGGCATGGCAGTGACCAGCACTTCTCCCACTTCTCCTTGGGGCAGATCAGGGATGTGAACAGCCAAAATACCTTAAAATGGACATTAGGGAGCCCCAAAGGTTCACAAGGGCATGAGATAAGCAAAGGTACAGCCTGACAAAGCAGATCACAGGAACTTTGTACTCAGTACATCCTGCTCCACACTGATTTAAGGACTGGTAACTACTGAAGCTTCCAAATGTCACAGTAACCATCGAGTCACCTTGGTCTCAGGTCAGCCCCAGCTGCTGCCTGCTCTGTGTGCCCAGAGTGCTCAGCTCTGAGAACAAGCACTCCTGGCAGCCATATGTTTCAGGTCTGCTAGGAGAAGCCCAGGCTCTGCTGAGCAGATAACAGGAAAATCAATGGCAACCTCTGCTGGCTGGTTCTAGACGCAGGTAAAATGTGTCCTCTAAAGAAATTTTAACTGAAGGGACAAAGTGGTTCAAAAGCAGGGAAGTTTGACTTCTTTGGGAATATGAGCACTCTTCCTTCACTACCAAAAAACCAGTCATGCTGCAAGCTGCCAGTGGCTTTATCACCTCAGCCACTCACTGTAAACTCTACCATGCTAATGGCACCAAGTTGTACTGTTTTATGTACATTTCCAGGCAAGTGTGAAGTAATCAGAAATCAGCTATTCCTGATGAAACTATGCAGTTACAGAGAGAATTTTACAAAATGTAGCAATACCAGATTGTTGTATCAAGAGACAACACGTTAAAAGCTCCATGGGAAGTTTTATTTGGAGATTAGGGGCACATTTGGGCCTCTGTCACAGTCTTAAACAAAATCTGCTTCAGGATTTTTTCTAATTCATGTTTTAAGAAAAGGAAGTGAGAAAGAGAAAAGTTCTACTGGAAGAATTGCCTTACCGTCATCAAGGCAGCAACCCACGTGGTGCACATCCCACAGCTGGTTACATCCAGCTGGTGGACTGAGCACTCTTCGAGCCCAACAGAAGGAGTAATTCCTCACCTTCCTTATAAATTACATCATCTAGAAACAATACAAATCACCATACAAACCAGAAGGCTCACACCATCTGATCCTGCTGAAAACAGAGGGGATATGGTAGGAGCACGAGCTTTGTATGTGCAAAGCAAGGCTGTGAAAGCAGTGGTGATGTGCGACCCTGGAAGGAAACCAGATAAAGCTTCTCAGACAGAAAAAGTCCATATGGAAGGAGATTTAGAAGCTCCAAGCAAGAAAACAATCTATTAGTCATTCTGTTTGAAAAGGAATAGCAATATTTGTTTGCTAAATCCTTTGTTGTAAGGAAATAAGACTGATAGAAGCAATCCCTGCAGTGCACAAAGCAGCATCTCAATCACACCACTCATTTCTAGTTTGAAGTCTTCCCTTGTTAAATTATTGGATGGTCAGCTGGATTAAATGGACAGCAATAATTTCTGTAAAATCTTTCTGAAAGGCAATGACAAGAGCAAGGAGGTCCAGCTGAGTGTGGGATGAGGAACACAGTAGTTATTTATTTAGATGCAGACCTGAATTACAGTGTTGATATACATACCAGCTCATCAACTTCTATTTTTTCTGCCCAACTCCTTTTTTCTTTTTGTTATTTTACAGTATTTTTTTCTTTTATATACTTTCTCCTAAGCCTAAAGAATAAAGGTGTTTCTTTCAGTTTGCTTTATTTTTAATCTTAACTACCTCTGGCATTTACTTTTACATGTATCTTATGGACACCCTGGTTTTGTTTTTTAATGCCTCCGGAATAATTCTATTCTACAAAGCTTGCATTTGTAGTGCAGCTTAAAGCAGCAGAGAACAAAGGAAAAAAAATTTGTTGCCTTAAAAATTGTGTGTGTGTGTGTATGCGTTCATAGACAGTGTTTTCTACATCATATTGGTGTTTGAAGTTGCTCTATGAAGTCATATTAGTGGTGTATTTAAGGCAGAAATCTGTTCTATTTGTTATTTGGAATATAAAGCCTCTTCCCCAGATCCACCCACTACAGCTGTCTATTTAAAACCTGCTGGAGAGCTCGCGCTTCCACAGAACACACGGGGATTGTGACCTCAGTGCAGGCATATGATGAGATATAATATATATATATTTATACATATATATATATAAATAATCTCATTCTTTTTTTCTCAAAACAAGATTAGGCTTCTCAAACCCCTCATAGCCCATGGATACCATCTGACCCCATGCTTTGCTCCAAAGGTGGGGGCCAAAGTTCTAAGTCAAATCCAACACCAAATTTAAGCCAAGTTGTGCTGGGCTCTACATTCAGCTGAGCTATGAACATCTCCAAGGACGGAGTTTTCACATTGGGCCCCTGTTCCAATGTCTGACCACTCTTCCTGTGAGTCTCACTATCAGCTCACAATTTTTCTTGCTGTGGTCTGTCCTCATCCTCATCAAGACTAAACACACTTGGACCAGTGGCAAAAACCCACAAGCGTCAGCTCTGAAGAAAACAGTATATCGTAGAATACATATATGAATATATATATTCTACATATAGAATATATATATTCTGAAGGAATATACATATTCTATATCTACATTTTATATATACGTATATAAAATATATATTCCTTCAGAATATACTGAAGGAAGCAGTATATTGTAGAAACTTTTAAACCATTTCTCCACCTGCTAGACTCATTTTTCAGTTTTGCTATCAAAGACAAGTTTCTTTCTTTCTCCCTCCCACCCTATGATCCTAGAGAATGCCATAAATCATTTTACTGTGCTATGGGTCGTGTACCTGGTGCTGCAACAAAGATCAAGAGACACCAGGTACACAGCTGCAGCTCTGAAATGCAGATGCTCTTGTGGAGCTCTCACCTCTTGGGTACAGGAAAAAAGCCAGCACCGGCCTTTTCTGCATTAGGGCAAAACCGGATTTGGTGGCAGCAGCAGAGTAGGTTCTGTAAGGTGGGGCAGAAGGAAGAGGCTGGTGTAATTTGGAGTCAAGGGTGGGGGCAGTTCAGGAGAATCCAAGGGGACAGGAGCTTTCTAAAAAGTCAAGAGATGTGAAGGGAGCTAATGCTCCCTTTGCCTTTTACTGCTGCTACTCCAGCAGGCTCAGGCTCAGCCTGATCCTCCGCTGCACCCACAGCTCAGTCTTTTTCCAGCACTGTTTGTAATGATGCAAATATTAGCCAGTATCACACAAGTGTTAGGTAATTAGGATGCTGTGATGCAGAACAAGAAGAAATGGGCAAATAATTCTTTTTATGTGGATCAGTAGAGAGAGATGGGCATTCACATTTGCAAGTTTATTGTGCAGTCTTTTCATGCTGTTAAGCAACAATTACATCAAATGCTTCTAAAGTTTGAAACTTTCAAATTAATCCTAATATTATTCACATATTTAGTAAGTATTATGCAAGATTTTGGAGTAAATTGCTACAATCTCCTTTTAAACATGACTGCCTGTGATCTCAGGGATTATATTTCAAAGCATCATAGAATGGTTTGGGTTGGAAGGAATTTTAATTATCAATTTGTTCCAACCCTCCCCACCATGGCAGGGATGCCATTCAAAGATGCATACAAAGCAAATATTTTTCTGAATTTCTGAATTCTAGCTTCCCTCAAGATGTTATTGATGGTCCTACAACAAACTGAATCCACTTTTACAAGCTCAATCCAGATGACAAATACCACCACACTCCTGTGCCCTGAATCGATGGAAATAAAACTCTGTGCAATAAACTATCAATCAAGAAGTGAATTTACTTCAGGGAAATGCTGTGCAGCCAACTGAATGGTGATAATTAACATTTTTCAGGAACCAAAGAGCATTTGCTTTAAACAGCACATGATCTACAGAAGGATGCTATTTACTGACTGACCATATATGATAAGCACCAGATAAACTCAGGATGGTACGAAAAGCAAAAAAAACCCATGTTTTTTGTTTATCTGACAGTTTTATGCATATGCCACTTACACTAAACCACCTGCTCTTACACTCGCAGCAGTTTAAAAACAAAAATAAAGTATGGTGGCAAAACTTATATCCTCCACTGCTCCCATCTTTCAAGGGACAATTAGAATATTAAATCACAGGACAAAAGCAATTAAGAGAACTGTAAATGAAGAAATGCTGAAATGCAGAGAATAGTCTGCACAGTGCAAGTAGCATTGCCCTTTCCCTTCCTGTGGGAATAATTTTCATATTTCAAAATAACACATAAGAGATTTTAGTACTGCATTCATTCAAACCTTTTAGAGACATATTTTGACACAGTTGTACTTTTCCTAATACTTTTGTCTGTGTCAAGCCAGGAATTACATCCCATAGATAGTGGTATTCTAAAAGCATATTTCAAGTGGGCACCAAGAAATATGTTGAAAAGGATTCCAGCTTGCCTGGCAGGAGCATAAGCTCAGTCAGTATTAGCAGTAATTCCATTTCAGCAGAGCTAGAATAAGAAACTTTAAAGCTATTTAAAAAAAAAAATCCCAAACATTATGATTGCCTGCTTCAATTTTTCACACACTGCAAGCCAAACAGTTTTCTTAAACTACAGCATGACCTTTTAAAAGGCAAGCAATTTTGATTTAATGAGTTCAACTGATGAATAATTTATTGCAGCCTTAATTAGGCAGCCAACCTGTAGGGCCCATGCAAAAGCAACTACTAAGAACACGAGGATTGAACCCACATACACCTGGCTTTCAAAATCAAAAGTCTGGATGTACCACAGAGTAGCTCCACTTCAGTCTAATTCTGAACTCACAAACTCACTCAGACAGCAAGAACAGACTCAAATTCCCTCTCCATGGATGTGGCTTGGGTTAAACCATCACAGAACATCCTCCCAGAACATCCAGTCTAACGCAGACAGGCTGGCTGGAAACACGTGCCTGGTCACACCAAGAATTTATGGTTTACTTGATTACAGAATAGACACATTCCACCCTAAACTGTTCCTTTAATAGATTTCTTTAAAAATAGTTCTTCCTCAAGGACACGAGAGGTGGCTCAGAAAAGCACTGAACAATCAGGATCATTTAGAGGATGAAGTTACAACTGTTGGTATGGGCAGAATCAGTTCAGAACTGAAGGGCTGCTGTTTGTTTTAGTGCAGGGTCTACTGGGGAGCAGGGGGTACCAACCTCAAATCCCAGTAAATCCAATTCTACTACTTCTTGAGAACAAAAAAGATAAAAATAATCAAAATAAATAGTGGATTTTTAAGACTATTTTAAACTAAGTGTTACTCAGGATTACTATTCTACCACATTGTGAAGAAATAGGAAAGAGGAACATGAGAAGGATATGGCACAATCACTATTTATAACCTGAAGGGTGGCACAATTTCTTTTTATGGATTTTAAGCTCAGCTTCATTTAGACCAAATCTTCCTCCCAGCTGGAAGTGCTGAAGAGGTATCACTTCTGTTCTCCTCCAGCATGGATCTAAACACACTTGCATCAATATCCATATATGAGAAAGGACAAGGAATAGCTCCCTACTGAGAATGATCTACAGGGAAAATTTTGCCAATAACAGTGGAAGTACATTCCTGGGTAACTCACAGACATGGAATCCAGAAATGAGAGGTGTTAGGAAAATGCCACTGAAAGCAGGAATTACTGACTTTCCCCCCCACAGCCCTGAGTTAAAAATTAGCTGATTAAAATTGATAAAGTCATCATACATCTGATAACTATTTTTCAAGACTAATGACATCTAAATACATTCAACTTCCAATAACTAGCAAATTTTGTCTTATTAGATAATGAGGACATTTATATTTATAGCCAGAAATTGGCACACGTAAAATGTTATGTGAGCTAAGAAATCATTTATTCTAGAAGAAATACCAAACCTGATATTATCTGCCATCTCCTAAAAAAACTGAAATCAAATATATACTTTAACACAACTAAGAAGAGGTTAAATATAAGGACAACATTGATATCTACAAATCCTTTTGGAAAGGACACTATCAGGAAATAAAGAAGTCAAATCTATAGATTACATTCAAGGCCAACTTCTTTCACCAATATTAAATTCACACATAAACCTCTCCCCTCTGCTCAAGATTATGGCTTGAAGCTGGAAGTCAATCTCTTTGTTCATATATTTTAAAGATATATCACATCAAGCTGCCCCAAACACAAAATATTCACATGCTGAACAAAATACTGCCTCTAACTCAGTGACTTTATAGACATTCTGTATATTGAAAAAAAAATATTAGAAATTACCTTCTTAACAGTTAAGGTTTTCTAATAACACTAACTAAAAGAAATAGGAATGAGAAACATCAATTTTTTACAAAGGAAAGGTTTTACACAAGTAAAACTTATTTGAAGAAAATTATTTGCTTTCATTTTTCTGTCTAAGTTATGAAAATACTCAGTAGTCAGAAAAAATGCCATAGAAATGGAATAAGGCTAGATTTAAAAAAGCCTTATTTTTCAGGTACTATTCTAATCCAAGTGCTCACAGGGGATGAGCTTTAGCACATTTCCTTTCCCCCCGAGAAGGTTCTTTACAAAACAAAGCAAAAAAAGTAAGGGAAAATGATTACATTGAAAAAGCTATATTTTATTGTTATGGCAACTGATGTGCTAAAAATAAAGAAATAAAGTTGTTATGGCAACTAGAATTTTAAAGGCAGTCAAAAGTAGAATAATCAAACATTCTGCTGGCTTAAAATGTATCATCTCTGACTCAATTTACAGAAAGAGCTTCAGACACAAATAGAGGTTGGTTTTTTTGGGGGGGATTCTGCTTTAGAGATCACAATTATTACAATTCCAGAGAACTCTAAGGAATGCAAAGGAGCATCTCAAGGTGAGTAGAAAATTGCACTTTGCAAGTTCTCACAGTCAGGAGGAAGAAACAAACACATTTTATCACTTATCTGATGTGCAGTGACCTTTCCTAGAGCCATAAAATGTATCAGGCTGCCCAGAGAAGCTGTGGCTGATCCCTGGAAGTGTCCAAGGCCAGGCTGGAAGGGGCTTGGAGCACCCTGGGCTGGTGGAAGCTGTCCCTGCCCACCATGGCAGGGAGTGGACTGAAGATGAGATTTAAAGTCCCTTTCAATCCAAACCACTCTAGGATTCCATGATAAAGGTTACTAAATGATTTTAAATTAAGTACTGGAAAGTTAGGAAGTACCAAAATTGATTTGTGTGAAGCAGCAGAGTTCTGTGTCTGTATGTATGGAATTATAAAGGTGCCTATGACTATAAGATGATCATATCTTTAAATTTCTGATACATCCTTGATGACCATTTCAGGGCTCCTAATTATACAAGCACTTTCAATCTCAGAGAACTCTTCTCCTATCCATTATTTCTCTGATTGTCGAAACTGCTACTTCTATTCAAAATTAACAGTACTGTGTGCACCATGAAATACTCAAAAAGCCATACTGAGAGAAGCCTTAATTAATAATAAGCAAAGTGTTTAACAGATACTTCAGGAAATTATGACTGGAAACAGTAACTTGTACTGGAAATATTTGCACTTAAACCATGTACATAGCATGTGCTAGGATCCCAGTGTAAGCTGGTATTTTAACACAGCATGTGCCTTTTATTTTGGCTTCACTGCACTGAAAATTAAGGTTGCTACTAGCAGTACTCATATCTCTTTTCTGACCCACATGAAAAGTCTCTCACCACAATCCACAAGAGATTCCAGTGAGCAGAACTAGACAAAAATACACCTCAAAGTCAGGCTCTTTGCTTGCACTAAACAGAGAAGAATCAGATTAATGCCTTATTGCAGCAAAAAAATCAGATGTACATTGGAAATTCAAATAATAAATAGGGCTGTTCAACAAGGCTAACACTGAAAACTCATGTGGATTTCTGTAGGTTTGCTTCCCCAGGCCCAGTATTCATCCTTGAGGCTGGACACACAGTTAACTCATCGCCTCTCAAGCATCATGTGAAGCTAGCATTTCTAGAAATGTAAATTATGTAGGTAAATATCTTACATAGTCTATGACCAAGTCAACAGCTTCTGCAAAGGAAACTCCATGTACAATAGTCACCCTACATGCATTTTCAGGAGTCAGGATAAATCTTAGACATGGGAATATCAAGACTTTAAATCCAAGTTTCAGAAGTGTGTCTCTGCTTGGGCTGAAGGAGCCTGGCTGCCTGTTTCCAAGGCTTGCTGCTGACTCAACCAGACACTGCAGACAGTCCTGAAAAGACAACCAGCAACTGCTGCTCTGAGCTTTCTATGAAATTAACTTCCTCGTTGTGTAATAGCCTAAACTTAATCAAGTGCATGGCTGCCTGAAATATATGGTTTTGAGTTCCAAACAAATGAGCAGATATCCAAATATTACTCCTTGACTGCCAGCTGTGTAAATCCACTGCTGGCATTCAGCATCAGAATTCTTGTTGTATCAGGGGCAGCCATTCTGCATTGAACACACATACATTCATATACAAAAGCATCACCAAAGAATACTCATTCTAGCATTTTCGGGTGTATTTTATCCCTAATGTGTGTTTACATATTTTCAAACGTCCATTAAAGAAGAATTGGAGAGTCTTTACAGAAAGGGAAAGGAAATACTAGACAAGTGACAACAAAGACCAAAAGAACTTTCTGGAATTACATTTACAAACTCATGAAAGAAAAGGGGCATGGTTCCAAAAGGTAGCTCCAATTCCTCTGCCATACAGGTACCAAAAAGTGTAATTAGACTGCAATGTTACCTTTAACCAGCCTAAGGCTGCCTCACCCATCCCTCCTGCCCAGCCCCAGTGTGTGCTCCCATCTCACCCTGACACCACACCTGAAAAGTGAATCTCTTTGAGAGAAATGGAGGGAAGGAAATTTCCTAAATAAAACTCCACAATTACTGTGACTAGCCCTGCAAATGCTAGGTAAGGGTATAAAAAAAGAGATGGAACATGTAGCAAAAGAAACCTCTTTTGGCAAGCACGCTGTCTGAGACTGCAATCCCCATTAATGACTATTTACTTTTAATGCAGGCTGTATCTTGTACTACAGAGTCAAAAAAAAGGTTGTATTTTGAAACTGCTTTGAAGACAAACCACCCATCTGAAGACAGCTTTGTCATATGCAGGATATGATTAAAATACGTGATGCTCCATATCATCAGCATTTGGTTGTCAGTTTAAAAAGCAACTGATGAAAACCCTCAGCAAGAAAAAAAATTCCTAACTGCCAAAATATTTGTCTGTGTCCACAAAAACCTACATAAAAGATTGTTAAAAAGAGTATATGCAATAGTAGACTGCAAACAATCTCCTTCTGGTTAGTTTACCTCAGCAACTGCAAATTTGCTTGCTGATAAGAGACATGACTCCTAATTTGTATGATCATACTCATCACTGCAAAGCGAAAAAATTCCTTAATGGATACAGACTGTAAAGAAGATCTACAGGTTTCTAATCTCTTTTGAAGTGATTACTGTAAAATCTACCTTAATACTAGCTCAGGCCCTTAGAAGAATATCCTACAGAACACATAAATAACCCTGTCATTTGGGTTTTTATAATGAAGAAGTCATATGTAAAAGTTCAGAATTCACTCCTATATCAAATTCCAGTTTGGATTTAGGTGATGTGTTCATCACTTCTGTGCACTTCAATATTCTACACATGCAGCTCAAGCCCTGTTGGGTTTGTTACTATTCCAATTGTTCTGACCTGCTGTCCACAGCTATGGTAAAACAAGCTTTATTGAAGCGTTGACCACCAGTATTGGTGTTAACAAATGCATTTTAAGAGACTTTGAATGCCAAACATTTGGATTCTTAGTGGTCCTCTCTAAGAATTTAGAGCACTCTTTAATTTTTATAGCATCAAATATTAACATACTGAAATCAGCAACTAATAGTCAGGAAAAGGTGGTTTGCTCTCTCCAATAAAGGTATTTAAGATTTCTAAAGCTCCAGCTCTGTGTGCTGCAGCCTCCTGAATGCCAGTTATGCAATCTTTGTTTGAAAAGAGAGGCTTGTTAGGAAGAAGTGGATTGGAGAGGAATGAGGAATACCAAGAGCACGCTGATTGCCTCAAACACAATTATCCCTCAGCAATCCCACCTCTGGCAGTGCACAGACATTACCTTTTCCTTCAGGTAAGCAGCCTATGCTAACAGGGAACATCACACACACAAAATGCCACAAAGACAACACGCCCTGCAGGGAACTCTAAAACAATCCAGTTTTACTCAGGGATGTAGAAAACCATGGTTTAAAATGTCTACTACAGCTGCTCTTCCAGCATTAGCATCATTACTGTTACAGGAAAACAACACTGACTAACAAACCAACCTTCAGATTGGTTAGGATGTGAACTGGGATATCTATTTATGTTTTATCCAGGAAGGAATAGCAGGGATTTTCAAGCTAGCACTGAGGTGCCAAGTCCTAGCAGCTCTTACCACACTCTGAGGGAACAGCGAGGCAATGACACATCCCAATTCCATCCTACTTAAAAACCACTTGTAATCTGCATCAATATTCATATATCCTGAGCTTATGACACTATCTGGTGCAATATCAATTCTTCCAGTAACTATCATTTAAACCTATTCAGGCCATAATACTGATACTCCCTTGGTTTTATCACTGTTTGAAATGATGGGCAACTCTGCTCCCCTGGTTTGCAGATATTGGATCATAAATTCACACAGACAAAACAGAACGGGCTCCAAGAGGGCACATGCAAATCTCATTTCTACTCCACCCTTCAGAATAAAGTGTCAATTGATGTGACTTTTAGGGCAGAGGTCATTCATCACCTCAAGAGCCAGGAATTGTATTGTGAGTGTTATTTTAGTGCTCTTATATGTGGTTTTGTATGGAAAAGAAACTGCAGAAAGCAGCAGAATATTTTATAATTTTATGCAGGCTCTGAAAATAAAATACTACTGCT
>VYZP01000492.1:0-15281 GCA_013400635.1 Hypocryptadius cinnamomeus
ATGCTTTCTTACTTCTGACTCTGCATATTATTCTAAGTATTATGTGCACTATTTACAACAGCATGTTGCCAACATCTTTTTAGATTACAATTATTGCTATATTGGGTTCTTATATAATAAGTGCTTAGGCAGATTCTGGAATTTTATCTAAAAAGCAATTTTTTTTTGGCAATTTCCTTTCATCTTCTTTTAAAAGAAAATAAAAATAGGTAAGTCAGAAAGAAAATTCTCCTGCTACCTAAAAGTAGCATAAAAAATGGCTCTAGACTGACCCAAGTCTATCACTAGGATTATAATGGAAAGATGAATCAGGCCTCAAAACAGCAAATAGTAATTTAAAACTTTTCATGCATTTTTAAGCTTCAAAACTTTGCCATTTTTTTGTTTTAGCAGTTGTAAAATGAGAAATGAAAGGAAAACATCCTCAACAGTCAATACATAGAAGCAGAATTTACATATGTGCACAACTAATTCATGTCCAGTACCACAGTAAAACAGATATTAGAGTAATACCTAAAAAATAAAAACAGCAGTTACTTTTTAAGATTTAGAGACTGTTCAAATGAATCACATTATTTCTGCAGCCAGCAACATGGACACATGCAAATTTTTTGTTAATGGATTTTGAGAATTTAATATGTTGCTCTCCTAGCTACTGTACTGTAGCAACTAATACTGTAACTGCCACTGTAATTGTAGCAAATAATACAGTAAAAAACTTTGATGCATGTGTTTTGCTCTATGCTCTTTCAGTGTAAATGCACAGAATTTTTTAGACATAATTTTTGGAGGCAGATTTTTAAAAGCATCTCTCAAAGTAAATTGAGCAGCAAGAAGTCTTCCCTTTTTGTTTGTTTTTGTTTGTTTGTTTTGTTGGTGGTTCGGGTTTTTTGTTTGTTTTGTTCAGCTCCACAAGAATGAATATTACACCATCATCAGCTATTTCCTGTGATTTACCTGTGTGGTTTAACAAAACAGACAGATGTCAGAGAATCAATTCAAGCACTTCTCTGGTGGAAGGATGCCACTTTCTTTTTTGAAAAAGGCCAAAATCTTATTTTCTGTGCCCACTCTCACAAAAATATCTCATGTTCTTTCCCTACAATCAATATGGTTCTATAAAAGATTAGAACCTAGCAAGAGGAGTTACCAAATAGTATCATTTTCCTTGCATGTTCATGCAAGATTTCACACTTTCTGTAGTCAGAAATTTGAGAGTCATAAGAGTGACTTGAACAGAAAGACTCTTTAGAACTCTTTTAAAATGCAGCTATTAAGATCAACACATTCTTTTACTCATAGACATTGGCCTTTCCCCTCTATTCTCTGTGCTCATGGTAAATAAAACAAAAATAGTTCCATTATCTTAATATAAATATAAATTACACAAAAAAAAGAAGTCACTTGCCCCACAGACAACCGTGGTCAGTGTGGCAGGAATACTACTGGTTGTATGGCAGTATAAACAAAATAGCATGGAGGGTAAAAAGTGTGTGCAACTAGTTTTCTATTTTGGCAACTGTAACAAAGGGCCATGTCGCTCCCGGGATTTTGGTCACCGGTCTTTCAGCAGTACAAACCTTTTTCACTCTATTGCAATAATGATTTGTACAACTGAATATGCCAAACTGCCTTTCCAACAACAACTTCAATACTACTTCAGAGCTGACAGGCATGAATTGCTGCTGTATTTTCACTGTTAAAAGGCAAAGCACTGATCTGGGAGTTGAGTTCATCTGTGACCTACCTGAGTTGTTACCTCACTTCTAGAAGAGAGACTTATTATCTCTCCCAGGTTTCCAGATGGCTTTTCAATTATCTATTTATCTTGTACAGTTCTACTGACTAACTGCTTCAGCTGATAATTGCCAGCTGCCTCAAATTCCCTGTGATGCCTGATAGAGATCTTTCACAGTCGAGTCTGTTCCTGTAGTTACATTGTGCTGTGTTCTGTGTCACCGTGAGCTGCAAAAGAAAACAATTTGATTGGGCCATGGTTGGTGGTTACAGAGAAAACTAAACTCAATGGAAAGACATGCTCTGGCTATATATTATCATAAAATTCTACTTTCTAGTTATATTTATATGAATTTTATCACAAAACTTGAAGTACATGTATCTCTTTCACTAACAGGACTAGGATTAAATGTTATGCTAGTGACAGAGCTATCTGTGTGTATGAATGAAGGTGGAGTGAGACACAGGCTGACAATCACTAGCTGTTGATATAAAGCTTACAGAAGGTGGCCTAGATGACTTGCCAATATAATACTCGTGTTATTATCCTGTGTATCACTTGGAGGTGACAGGAATATGCACCACACCAGCCTGCTTATGGACATGAGAGAAGTTTGAGATGTGTACTTATGGAACCAAAATCAGTGCAGAAAAAATAGAATGCAATCAGAATGCAATCCGACGTAGGCCAGAACAACACATGATTGTAAACATGCACCCTTTAGATTCAGACTCTGGGACAAGAAGACACAACCTGTAATGTAGCAGAGAAGTTCTAAGCTTAGAAGAGGACCTGTAAAATTCTGGATTCAGTTAAAACTCTTTGACAAGTGGTATGTGGGGAAAAGGGACTATTCCAGTAGGGGACTTACCCAAACAATTAGTGGAGAGACTTACAAAAAGTACCACCAGGTATTCAACATTTGTAGCATTTTCTTTTTCTCTAGTGAAAAAAATAATATTGAAAAGTCTTTTATGCTAATATCACTAAAAAAGCTGTTACAACGAAAACAGGATAGAGTTTAACATGCAACCTCACAAAAATCTATCAACCGGACACAAAATTAACAAGAGAGGTGGCTCTTGTTGTACATATTAGTTGATTTAATTTCTTCTTAACAATTAGTTCACTGAAAAATACAGAATGCCACACTCCCATATGCAGACACACATGCACATAGAGCTCTGAATCTTTAGTAGCTTCTTAAAATTCACTCAGAAATTATTTATTGCTATCACTCATTAAATATTTTTAATCTGAATAATGGACTTCCTACAACAAAGGTGCACCAAGACTGGAAAGATGCAAAATGCCAACAGGGTTTTTCAATCTGCAACTGAGAACCAAATCACTTCAGTGCCTTCACTCTACAAACCCTCACAGAGGAGCATATTCACTTAAAAACATGATAGCACTGCAAATCAAAGTCCAAGTGAGAAAATAACTCATACATCAGCTTCTAGTCTGAGGGCTCATGGTAATTTTTGTGACTTTAAGCAGGCTGGAGGCACTTAGCATGCTGTATCTGAACTTGTGCCAACTGTAGGCCAGAATCCCACACTGTTACACCTACAGCTAGCTTATGTTCTGACTCTGCCTTGGACTAGAAAACACCAAATATAATGAAGCACACAGCAACAGTAAGTCAATGAAGATCACCTTTCCTACAGAGAGTGGTCTGAAAAGAGGTATTGAAAGAAGATGCATGAGGAATATAGGTATGTATATACAGAAGATGTTTATGCCTGTAATGGTTAACATATGACAATACAATCTTCTATTTCTATATAGATGTCAATATATGCAGTATAAATACAAATTTATTTACAAGCACAGAATGCATCAACTTGCACAGTGCTATAGCACTGTGCTACCTACAGCATGCAGTATGTACTACGTAGTACAGCAAATACTGTCTGTGTGATATACCTTATCATATATAAATGCAAAATTATAAATTTTACACTGTGTAAATTTATTGTATATAATATATAGTATACATTTATAAATTAAATATATATCTCTATGTAAATATAGATTTATTTTATTAGGGCATATCCATGGAGGAAATAGAAGTATGCATTGAAAATGAGGAATCATTTCTATCTTCATGTATTTATTTTTCAGCTCTCTTTGAAAATTACTTTCCTAAAATTACATAAAACAGCATGCAAACTTTACTATTTCACTGTAAAGGGCATTGTAGACATGCTTTGCATTTTACAGGAACTGTCTGAGGTCCTATATGGCCTACAATTTTCTTCAGGGCATAAAAAGCGTTTGAATATGGGAGACAGATTTAGACTGCTGTAATGCCATGTATACAACCTTGATTTCAGTGCTGGAAGCTTTTTTAACAAAATATTTTACATCAAACTTCATCCTAATGTCAACATTTTTTACCCTGTAATTTTGTGGGCCTGCCTGGAAGAGTTTGACGATGGGCATCAGTACCCAAGCTTTCTTTGCTTGCATGCCCAAGAATCATGGCTTAGTGTCTGTCCTCCCCTCCAACAGGCTTAGTGGGCCCCTCATGGGTCCTTGGTCTTCCAAAGCCTGTAGTGCAACCTGCTGCCAGGACAGACACTGTGACTGGGACTGTGCTGGGCACAGGCTCCTTTGACATACTTGCACAAGAGATGACTGATATTGCTACCTAAATTAATGCAACTGTGACTTCCACTTGCTGCCCTGCAGTCACAATGTTTGCTCCTAAAAATGCCCCTGGACTCAGATATATAACTCAAATACTACTTAGCTTATGCAATGTCACAAATTGACTCCGCATTGCTCAGTTTGTTTCGGCAGAACAGTGTTTGCCCTCTCTACCAGTGAGCTACTTACTGTTCCTTATGAGTACAGTGCCAGAATCTGCCCAGAGACTGTAGAAAGCTGGCTGCTTTACAGACATGTGACAAAGTATTCCCTCCTGACAAGAAAGACTTGGCCTGGAAATGGATGATACATAAATAAAACAATAACATCCTAAAGAATGAAGGAATGCTTAAGTGTTACATTACTGGTTTTTTCAGTCTGTGTCTCCTGATTTAATGGCTACAGTTTAAAACATAGAAAAGTTCCTAATACTTCTCACATAAAAGCAAATAAATTATTAAGAAAAGGAGACAAAGAAACCTGATTTCTATTAATTTGTGCTTCAGACAGCAGTTGTCTGTGGATAGATTCTTTGATGTAATTGCCATTCATGACGCTGGTTTTTTGAGGGGTCATATGCTCCTTTCCAGATTATTTTTCAAAACATTTTGTTAATTGTGGCTGATTCTAGCTAAGGGATTCAAATGTTATTAATGGAAAATAAACAGACAAAAATAAACTGCACAAGTTCAAGTCTTTCCTTCTTTTACTAGCAGCTCAGGAAACTACAATACTCCAAACTACAGCCCAAGTTCTCTTCCTGTCCATGCACAGGCAGTCTCAGTTCCTAACATGCCTGTAATGATCCTGATTGTGAAGCTCTAACAAAGTGCTTGAAATCAAGTTTGCTTGTTTTTTAAATTGATATTAATATTTCCTTTTGTACATTTCGCAACACAATGTCAACAACTATAATTACTCTAGTGTCCTCACAGTACTTAAGTACTGCACTTAATGTGCAGCCTTTAGACGAGAATAGGTATTATGGTAAAGGCTTTAATTATGCAATTATATGATTATGTTTATCTATTTCCTTACAGGATTTTAGCCTTAAGGACAGGATTTCTAGATAATTTAGCTGTCACTTTCATAAATATGTTTATCATACGTACAAAACATTTCTCATAACTTTTTTTCCTTAAGGAGACAAAAAGACGGCAAATGCTGAGGTGACCAAGATTTTCATCAGCAACTCGATGCTGACGAGCCAAATTTCAGTTCCCGTTTCAGAAGGCGGGGGTCCTGCATTGAGCACAAAACGAATTCGGTTAATTTACTTTTTATTTTACCCCTAACACGAGGAAACTGGTACACCGTTTTTCAGACTTTCGGTGGACCAGAGAGCGCAAACTGCCTTTAATGTGAAATACTTGGCACCCTCAGCGCTGAAGAGGAGGAGATCGGGGTGGGACGGGGGGGACGGACACGTTTCGCACTGCCAGAAGTGAGGTGCCCTCCTGTCCCCCGGCCGCAACTCCGCGCGAGGGGGCTCCGGGTGCGGCGGGGCGGGCAGGTGGGCGGGGAGCGCTCACGGCTGGCCCCAGGGGCACCGGGCCCGGCGCTGCCCGCCCGCCCCAGCGCAGAACATCCCGTCCTGTCCCACCTCTCGCGCTGGCGCTGGCTCCATCCCCTTCTCCCCGGGCCGGGCGCCGCGCCCCCGCCAGCCCCGCGGAGCCGGGTTGGGCAGCCCGGGAGGCGTCTCCTCTGCAGCCCCCGCCCCCCCGCGCCGGTGCTGAAGCGCCTCGGCCGCTCCCCGGCAGCACCCCCGGGACAGCAGCACCCGGGCCTCCCTCCCTGCCGCCCGGCCCGGGCTCTCCCGCCGCTACTCCGCTGCAGAGGACACCTCATGGAAAATAAATAAATTAATTCCCCCACTCACCCCCGCGGCCGGGAGACGAGCCGGCAGCGGCCGCGGGATTAGATCCAGTCCGAGCTAGAGACCAGGTAATGTAACCTACCCGCCAGGAGGGAGGAGGAGGACTAGCAGCGAGGCCGCTGAGGTTGTCCCCACCGGGGAGGGCTCCGGGGGACGGAGAAGTGGCTGCCGCAGCCGGGGCGCGCCGGCGTGGCCCCGGCGGGCTGCGTGCGAGCGGCTGCCCCCGCGCTGTGCGCGCCTCACTGTCAGTCACACACACACACGAGCCGCCGCCCACTCAGGGATGGATGGATGGATGGATGGATGGATNCGCGGCCCGCGGCCCCCGCCCCGGAGAGCTCCGCCGGGAAATGTGGGCGGAGAGCAGCGGAGCACAAACCGTGCCGCCGCGCTTGCCGTCATCAGAAACGGGCCTGCAAGAAGCTCTGAGCGAGGTGACCTTGGAGAAGGTGGATCTGGATGGAGCCACTACTGCTCCGTGCCAGCTGCAGTTCCGTGCTCTGGGCTGCTCCGAGTTCCGCGACTCTTGCGTTATTAACTCGAAACGCTGTTGGCTTTAGTTAATGGTTGTGTACAGAGGTCCTGGTATAAGTAATACCAGAGCCACGAAAATAGTCCTCCATAATTCTCTTTACTTGACCTCTGCTAGCACACAGTCCTTGAGGGGAATGGTCTGAAGTCTCCCTGGCAGGGAGCAATCCTTCAGGGTTCATCGTTGTTGAAGTGGCCCCTAAAAGTCTTAGTCTGAGAAGTTGCCCTGTTCACGTTTCAGAAACCAAAGTGTCCCCTGGTACTTCTGGGACAGCACATTACCTTTCAGTCCTGCAGGGTCACAGAACTGACACAAATTCTCCACTGCCTTTCCAGTGAGGTCGATAGGAAAACAAAACAAAGCATAAAAACGTTTGCAGGTACCTGGATTTTCCAGTGCCAGCCTGAGCTTTCAGTAAAGGAGTCTTACTGAAATTGTTGTCGAAAGCTGTTTTGGTAAAAAGAGAGAAGCTAAAGAAAGCTGGTGCCTCATGAAGGTGTTCCATTCTAGTTTTGTTGGTCTCCATAATAATTGCTCATGTTTCCATAGTGGTTCCCATCTGTGGCTCTCAAGTTACTGATCAAATAGTAATGAAAAGGTGTTTGTGGCTTCCAGTGCAGGAATGGAGCCGTAAACTTAATCACACACCAACTGAGCCAACAACTCGAGAGCCTTAGCTCCGTCTAGATGAATCATGACAGAAAAGTTAATCATTGAGACAGAGGGGTGTACACTTATATTTAAAAGAAGGAGGAAATTGACACATAATTCAATAAAAGTGAGATATACTTTTATGTACAAGTAGTAAATATGGGAATAATGCATAAGTGATTCCCTTTTTATTTTTAAATCGGCTCTCTCCTCTCTCCTTGCATTATTGTCTGCTAACTTTGAATAGTGTACTTGAGCCTGAGTGCTGAACTCCTTCTACATGATGGAATACATTTAGAGAAGAGATGATACTCGAGATGTTTCTATTATTTGTGCAGTTCATTACAGAACTGTAACTCCATGTGTCTGCAAGGGCCCAGCTAGCTTAGTTTGTAGCATAGTGTTTACAATGTAAGTGGCTTCAAAGCAAAACAGCTGATCATTTTGAATAGGCAGAGGGGTGGCTGGAGGTTATGGTTTTTATTTTATTGCAGCTTTAAATAATTTTGGTAGTGAAGAAAGCTGGATTTTATTTGTATTATGGAGATGTAGAATAGCCTAAAGACAAAGTGTGTTCTTCATGGAATGTCTTTATGCATGGTGGAAAACCAAATTCACACGTTTCATAGATAGGAAAACTTTGGATTGTGTTGTGATACACTGATCTGAACAGATATTTTATGTGCAAAGGGGGAGACTTTGAAATATTACAAAAAGAAATATCAAAAAGAAACCAGAGTGTAGTTAAATATTGTGGCTCTGCAGCAGCAGTAAGGAGTGAAGGAGTTCTTTTTCAGCAATTTTCATTGCAAATAAATGCATTCTTATAGTATATTTATAAAGCTTCCTTCCAGCTCTTTAACCTAATTTCATCTGTCATTTCTCTGTAGTGTATATTGTATTTAAGCTCACTCAGCTCTTGTTATGGCAGAATTCTTATTCTAGAATCCAAGTTTTATCAGGGCAGGAGATCTTTGGGCAGCCTAAATTTATGGACAGGCAAGTTAAGGGAGAGAAAAAAACATTTCTTGAATCACAAGCTGGTGTTTTTTAAAAATATTTTTCTTTCATTACTCTTCTTTCTTGGATGTAGTTCACTACATCATACTTCTATTTCATGATATTTTTTTTTCCTGGCATCTCAGTGCTTTTCTTTTTTCTTCATTTTAGAAGAACGTCCTCTCTTGTATCCTTTGTTTCCTAAGTAAATTGTCTTGTCCTCTTTTTGCAATGAGGAGGTGGTTTTATTTCTGGTAAATATGGTTATTGTTGGACCCATTTTATTTCAAGAAAAGAGGCTATGTCTTACCTGATTTTATTTCCTATTGCAGAATCACATGACGCTTTTGAAGAGTTGCATTTTTCTTGAGGACAAGTTTGCTTTAGCAAGGATAGTGTCTGAATATAATTTTCAATTAAATTGTATCCCTTAACAGCATTTGCCAGAATTTAAGCTGTCAATTTTCTTGTACGAGAATCAAGAAGAAGGTTCTTGGGCCATGCTGATAATCTGTGTTGTTAAATGAATTCTATGTTTCAAGGTTGGTATAATTGTAAAAAGTGTAATTATCTTTTGAGTTTTATTAAAATGGTTAGGTCATAGCTATAAATCATTGATAGAGAATGTTACCAGTTTCTGTGTCTGTTTGTGTAATATATGTATATATGGCATAGTGTTTGCTTAGCACCAAGGAGGAGGTTAGATAGGAAAATATGATGTCATTGACCAACTGTTTTATGTGTCAAATGAACATGAGGAACTGGCTGAGTCCCACATACACATCTCAGTCCAGACCTGCATTCCTTGACTTGCATGTATTTGTGATCTGTCAGGCCAACTTCTCTAATTTTATTGTGAATCTTGGAACATTTGAAGAAAAGTTTGCAGTAACAAAAGTAATTTGCCTGCAGGAGTAAGGACACAATATTCCATGACTTAAAGAGTAGAAGATGTTGGACAAACTGACTGTGCACCTCTCTTTGGCTTTACAATCTATCCAATATTTTTTTATATTTCTTGTTCTTATGGTCAAGAAATCAAAATCTTGTTAAACTCTTTTTGAAGAGCAAAGGGTTATCTAGCTAGGTCACAGTGGCTGATGAACCAGAAAGAGTCACAGTCTTTATTGCTTGGTTTTTATCTTTGCAATCTTAAGATTTTTAATTCATAGTATTTTTTTGGGGGGTAGTCATAGTGAGGAGGCAGATTCACCATCATAAGCTCCTTTTGTAGATCCTAGTTTTGCTTTATGTGTTGTCTTTAAGTAGTTCCTTTATTTGTACGTTTTCAAGGTCAAGCTTCCAGTTCCATGCTAATATTTTTTTTTATTTTTGGGACACAGTGCTCTTCTGTCTTATGACTTATATGAAGAGCTTGATAAAATGAAGAGGTTTCCATGAAGAGCTGATAAAAATAAATAAGCATTTCTGAAAGTATATGAACATGACTAGGCCACTTTAGAAGGTTCCCAAAAGTGAAGGAGGAAAATAATGGAAAAGAATTGAGTCTTATCACAATATACGCTTTTCCTATGTAGTTGTAAGACTTAAGATCTTAAGAAATAGAATTACTTTTAATTCATAAAGGCAGGGAGCACTAGAGAACAAACTTAAGCCAGGTTTTTGTTTTTTGGGTTGGTTTTTTTTTTAAATTAGTGCTGATGCATTTTCTTTCAACTTGGTGTCATGATTGAATGTTAGCTAATGAATGTATTACAGTTCCACCCAACAAAAAAGCAGTGCTTTGAATTATAGTGTAAATCATATAAAATTTGCTATGAATTTTATACTGTAGGAAACTTGTACTTTTAAGTCACCTGTCAACAAACCACAGGACGTCCAAATATTATAGAAGTTGGAATATTTGAGAATAGGTGGATTTGACATTATTTTCATATGGTTACCATGAAAGATAAAGACAGTATCAAACTCCACAAAAAACAGTCAAAGCATAAAACTGTGCAGACTGGAGTTGCCCAAACATGCAAGATTGTTTAAAAAGTGTTTGTTTTCTTTCAGCATGAAAATTTGTATCCCCCAGAGAACACTTTCCAGTTGTTTTGACCACAAGCTTGGTAGTTATTTCACTTTTATCTTTCTTTAAGGTTTTCCAGCGGAAGACTCATGTAGGTGATGATCAAGGTTCAGAAAGCATGTTGCACAGAAGACGACTCACAGTGACTGTATTTCATAGCTTTTTTTATTTATATATTTTTAAAGTCCTGGTCCTTCAGAGTAGCTCATCTTCCCATACCTGCACGCAGACTCCTGCTGCAGCTTCAGGTGTGACCATTGTGTAGGGCCCTTCCATCATGTGGCCTCAGGATTAGCAAACCATTGGCAACATTCCCAAGTTTGGCACCCGGGGATAGCACATACAACAAAGAAGTTGCATTGGTGTTCAAGATGTGCATCAAAGAGCTTCAGCATTTCTGTCACTGCAGTGGTGGTAGTGATAGTGCAATGAGGTGTGTTGCCTCTTCCATATGGTCTACAGTTTTAATCAAAATTAGTAAAATCAGTCACAAAACAGCAGTACATCATCCCAAAAGATAGATTTCCCCCCCGCCAATAGAAATAGATTAATTAAGGTTTTAACATTCATGGTTGCCACTCAGCATTTCAACACTTGGAGTCTACAGTACAAGCAAAAAAGAGAAAAAAAAGATGAAATCTCAATGTATCCGTCGTGTGAGTTTTAATGTCACCTTTGGAACTTTACTTTTCAGTTTGTGTGTTCTGAAATCAAGAAATACTGAGAACAAGTATTTATTTTAAAATACTAAAAACATGTCAAGAAAGAAACCAAAAAGAAATCTCCATTTTTTGTGCTGACACAAATGGCAAAAGCATATATGCAAAATGTATATTTTATTTTTTTAACATAGCTGGTTCCTACTGCAACATATTTGGTTAGTATTTCAGAGAGAGAAATGAGCATAGTCTTACTTCCAGCATTATTAGAGTGATTTTTTTAAACATTACAAACTATGTTCTATGTTCTGAGATTATTTTCAAATCTCTGGAATAACAACACAAATACTTGGTGGTGAAGATGAGAAGTTTTGAAGTGATACAAGACTGTGTTCAAACTACCAGCTTTAACAATCTGGCTTCTGAGAGACATAGCTGATTTTCTTTGCTGATCTTATTGAGGGATAGAAATTGGATAAAAATATGGGATATTTCAACAGTTACATGTGCTGTTGAATTAAAATGCCATAGGAGTTGTCATTACTAGATTGAGCTCCTATGGTTTGCATTTTTGATATGGCTCTCAGGGCAGGTTCACAAAAGAAGCCAAGAAAAGAACAACTTAATGATGCAAATCAACTCCCCTTGGTAATGTAAGTGTCTGATTTCTTAACAATTGGAATTTTATGTGCTAAATTCCTTGATAATTCAGCCTTTGCTGAGTATACTTTCCACTGAATAGATCTTTTCTAGAATTTAATTGCTTTTGCATGCTCTTCTAGGGATGGATTTGTGTCTGAATCTGGATTGTTGACCCTGTGTTCTCAGCAGTGCCTCCTGCTGATGGTAGCAATGAAAGTTTTTGAGATATATACTGCAAACTAGAACTGAAGACTGGTTTCAAAGACAGAATGAAGTGTGCCTAAGACAAAGATTCAAGGAGGCTGACCAAGGGGGTTGCTTCTGAGAGGAGGTGGAGAGAGCTGAATAGACTATGGAAGGAAATCACTGCTGGAAGCTGAAGGCGGCAATGCGCCTATCATCCTATTACCAGCCCCTTTTTAGAATGTACTTCTTTAAAATAATTTGTACCTAGTACTAAGCTAAAGGATTCCTTTCTGCCCTGAGGAATTTGTAGGAGCTCTACTCATTTTATCACACAGGGATCCTAACTCCTTATCTTCCATTAGGCAGCCTCTTTCCCTTCTTCTCACCAACACTACAAAAGGTGAATCAGGGGATTCAATAGCACATGATTAGAAACCACAACAACATATTTTAGCAAGGAATGAAAAAAGCTTTTGTATTTTTTGACCTCTAGGTTGTATATATAAAGAATATAGGTAGAAAAGAATATGTCATAATAGCCTGTATTTACAGAGCATAAAATATACTTCGTATTTGTGAAGAATAGGAAAAAAGAGAACCTGTTTTCTATTTCTTGTGCAGATACAATTATGTTGGCTAGAGGCATAAGGTAGGGTTTTTTCTCATGTTTTTCTCATGTAGTTATTCAAAAAGAGATGTTTTGTTGTGGTTATGCTGGAAATAGGGGTGCATTATTTCAATTTAGTTCATTTCCTCATTCATACAAAATAACACTAGAGCATTACGAGTGCCTTGCATGGCCTGTGATCTATTTCAGTTTTAGCTTCACAAAAACAATGAAAGTGATTTTTAAGCTAATGAATGTAAGGGCCAAGATCACACGAGGTAGAGAAATCCAGGAAGGGCATTTTTAAGTGACACCTAAAAGCACTGTGGTGATTGCTCTCAGTCAATTAATATGTCAGTGTTGCTTGATTGGCATTTCCTCTTTTTCTGTGACTCCAGGTCCATGCTTGATCTCCCTTTCTGTGGTGTAGTTCTACTGGGTTATAAGGAATTACTCATGGTTTACACCCTGTAATGTCTGAAGAGACTGACTGCTTCTTAAGACTCCGTTATGTAGTCTTTTTGATCACTTGCTTTGACTTGCCTGATTAGGTCAAATGGAAATTGTTTCTTGTCATGATTACCAAAATGATGTCTCTATTTCCAAATGAGTTTTTTAATGTGTACATCTTCTCTGCCATTCCTGTTTTTATTTTGGTCACAACTTTGTCCTTCTCCCCGTTTGTTAGAATGGAAACCAAGATACAGTAGCAAGTTACTGTTCTGCTCTTCTCATCCTACTGCATACTGGGTTTTCCACACTAAAACTTAAACTACCAGTGGCAGTTCTCACTTGTAGGACCCCTTTTATAGGATACAGATGATGCTCCTCCATAGTTACTAGTACTGATGTTTTACCATGCTATTTTTATATTTAGACTTACATATGTTTGCATTCTTTATCTTTACAGCTTTTAATTCTGCCTTTCCAATGTTAATATTAGGTTGCAGAAAAAATGTAGCCTTGGAAGAATGGCACATTAGAAGATGAAAACAGAGTGGATGGGAGAACACATTAACCTGAGGAAACAGTGTTTTGAGGAGTTTCACAGAGGCAGATATCTTCTGCCTAGCAGAAGTGGAATGACATGTCATGTTTTCAGTCAGAGCAGGTTTTAGTTGTATTCTGTTTTTTAATTTTTTTTTTTTTTGAGGAAGGAATAGAGAGTATATTGCCCTTTGATTTTATGATTTCTTCATTCTAATTGTAGGCCATAGGAAGACTTTTGTTGTTGATGAATAGTATCATAATAGGATACAGAAGCCTGTCCTTTCCACAATTAAAATAGATTCTTCTTTTGAGTGTAATAGCATAGACAGGTGTTAATGAAATGTTGTTGCTTAATTGGGTAATGAGCGCGCAGTTCTGGATACACTTCAGCATTGCTGAAATATTGTATATGTAAAATAGTGACTTAAATAGTATTGTTCTCAATGAAAACATATTTTAGATATGAGGACACGACTTTTTTTTCTTGTATGCATTTCCTGAAAAATTAGCAAAGCTCTAGTAGTTGTCATATCCAAGCTTACTTTGGAATTATTATATTTAAATTGATAGTTTAATTGCACTGAATTATATGTTTTATTAAGTATCCAGGATATGTTTTTAACTTTAATAAGGAAGTTGCAAATTTCTTCCTTATATTTTTTTTCTTGTTTCGCATTTACCAATTTTATCCCAGGGGTATAAATACAACAATTTTTTAATGCAGGACTGTACTCTTGTGATACCTAAATTAGCCACCTGAATTAGGCTCTCTAATTTTTGTCTTAGTGGATTCTGAGTAAGTAGGTTGTTATCTCTTAATAACTGAAGCTTAAATCCTACTTTTAAATCAATTCCCTCCACTAATGAACATGTACTGGATGAAAACAGAAGTTATAACTGTGTGTTGAACACCCTGTTCTATAAGTACTTTGAACAGCAGTTATAGCTGTTTTATATGCAGAGAATCTTGCATTCTGGTGTAGTCTGAAGGAGGCATTTACTTCTCAATATGGCAGCTGAATATACATGAGTGAGTAGATAGTTTTCCAATAGTAATAATTGTATGTATATGTACAAATACACAAGGTGATGTGAAAATAAGAAGAACTATGCAATGTGTTGCATACTAGGAGGTGAAGTGGGGAAATGAAGAAAGCCCTGGAAGGCTGCAATTGTATTGCTTTGATGTTTTGGGAGGTTCTAGTGTTGCAGCATGGTATTTACAGCCTGTAGTAAGCAGCCATAAATACCATATATACATGTGTATGTATTTTCCACAGGATCCTTTTGACCTCTTTGGAGCAGTTCTGTGACCAGGTGCATAGGAGGAGTAGCGGGTACTGATGGGTGATGTAGGCAGTACAGGAGTGTGAAGAGATGCAGAATTTGGACCAGCTACGAAAACAACAGAATCAAATGCTTGGAGGAGACATTTCAGTGCCAATACTTTGACTGGGCATGTGAGCTGTCAGGACTGAATGGATTAATCTTTAGTCAGCATTTAATAGTAAATTTAGCTCCTCATTTTAGAATGGAGGACTTCTGTAATCAAGGAAGTTTTTAGGGATCCAACCAAAGCAGAGCAGGTTCTGTTTTCCTGTGCCAAGAGGCTAAGGCTGCTTGCTTCTTAGCTGTTTGCACTGTTCCAAAGGGGAGTTTGAACTGTTTGGTCAACCCCTGCTGCGTTCATTAACTTGGTGTGTTTGTTTCT
>VYZP01000497.1:0-11015 GCA_013400635.1 Hypocryptadius cinnamomeus
GTCTCCACACTTTTTTTACCTTTTAAACTCCAATAAATTCCTGGAACTCTTTTGTTGCCCAGGGAATTTGTAGTCCCATGTTCAGATCATACCTTATTTGCCTAAATGCACAATTAAAAAAAATAAATGACTGTGGATTAACACACTGTTCTGTGCTATCTTTTCATATGATTTTGGCATTTCTAGATTAATAAAAAAATTCACAATTACATATAAATTAAGCATTTTCCTGGATAGCCATTAAATATATGAGTTTGTTGGTTTTTTTAATCCAACTCAGTTCTAAAAAAGTGTATATTCAATTCTCATTTACAAAACATGAATTAAATAAGCATTGCAAAGTTACTTTGAGGATAAACAGTGTGCTTATTAAATTAATAAAAGAATGAAAACTGAAGAATTAACATGGTAACACCCTCTTATGGTAGTGTAGTGATGGGTGACAGACTAGGAGCAGGAATCACCAGTCCTCATGATAAGCCCTTTTTCTCAGTTTCAAACAGTTTTTTAAATATACTCTTTATCATTCAAGCTCTTTCTTCTGGTACATGAGGTGGCTTGTCCAACAGTCTTGACATATTGTTCTGTCTCTCTCAAGAAGCTCCTGAAATTTTCCATTGAAATGTTCTCTGTTCAAACAGTTGTTTTTTTCTTATTTAAAGAAATAAATGCCATATGTCTATCCTAGGGAAAGTACAATCAAATAGATGAATTTCAATTTTGCTGCTTAAAGTGATGGTCGTCTTTGATTTACATGTAATGTCACTCATCATGTTTTTGCCATTTCTGTAAGAAATTTGATGTCTTGTATAAATTATTTTCTTCATGGCTGTTGCCCATTTCTCTAATCCTTCAGCATGGAATCTCCTATTTTGACTTTTTTTACCACCCTGTAAAAAAATTGCCAATGAGCTCAGGACTAAAAAACACTTCTATTGTTATAACATGGAAGTTCCATAAATAAAGGTAGTGAAAATTAAATTTCCTACATTCTTCTCTTATACATGTGAAATTGCATAACATAATGCTACTTGAACATCTTTATAAAACTCTAATCAAGACACTGAAAAAAAATAGCCGAAAACTAGACAATTTTAAAAGAAAGGTATTTTTTCTTTTCTTACCCAATTTAATTGAAAGTGTGTCCTCCATTGACCCTTGAGCTCTCAATAATTGCCTTTTCTTAAGGAAGAACTTACTCCTGAAGTATAAAGAAGTGTGTCATTTAATGAATGACTATGAACTGGCAAAAAAATAAATTTTAGAAAATATTTCCTATTGAATAGGTTCTTTGTTTTTATAATACCTCCAGTTTGTATTTAAATTTCTAATTGTTAGCTAGGTAACACAGTTAGGTAAATAACAGCTTCAAGAAACTTCAATACAGGACACTTTGTGGTCTTGAACAGATGAGTCTGATTTTGGAAACAACTCAGGCATTTTTTAAAAGTTACTGCTCCATTCGGTCATGACTCTCTGTAATGAAATGGTTTTATCAAGAAGTATGCTGGCTGAAACAAGTGCATTAAATACTGTGGCTTCATGTCAGTAAACCTCCTGCAATGAAGGGGAAGTTATACAGGAAAGTCTTTAAGAAATATGTTTCAAGATGCTCTTTCTAAACCTCTCAATACAATTATGAAATGTGATTCTTTGACCCTCCATAGACTTGGCATTCAATTAAATTTTAATCCATTTGTTAAAAAAAAATTTTTAATTGGCCTCTATGGGATATCAATAGTTTTGTTTCTCTGATGTTTAACTGCAACACTTATGTTTCTGCTTGATGGCACAAGGTCAGCTAAATTCACACTGAACATCCTTTTAGCTTCTTATGTGTACAAAAATCTTATTAAAAACTCAAGCATTCTTCTTAATATAGTGTTTTTTGAAACTTCCATAATGAACATGCTTTACAGAGAAAGACTAAGAAGCAGATTTTTGAGAAATAAAGAGGGGCATATGTTGCTTATCTCTGGTGTTATATTTTTAATATTAATTTATTAATTTTCCATTTTTTTCTATTTTCAAGAGTATTAAATGACATAAAAAAGTGATTCTGTTACAAGAATAATGATCCCCACAAAATGCTCTCACATGAGGATTTAGTACCAATGACAATTTAATATTTGTGTATATTTATTCTGTAAATGCATAGTGAACTTGCTTGCCTGTTCACCTTTACTAAACACAAAATTTAACAGTATATCTATTTTTAGTGTCAGAATTTGGGAATCTTTGCCTTTTTAATGTTTTGTGGACCATAAGCCCCCCTAAAAGAAAAGCAGTGAGAATAGAAGTGGTTCACCATTCTGATAAAATTATCTAGACCACTTTTAACTTGTGGATTCATTTAAAAAATAGCGATACTCAACACCTACACTTTCCCAAGCAGAAGCCAGGAAAGTTTGGATGCTTGTCCAAACATGTTTTTGCTTGCTGCACTTTTGTCACCAGGCTCAAGACTGCAGCTTCTTTTCCTGTGTCTTCAATTCAGAGTTGTTGTAGCAATCTTAATCTCCTCTTTATTAAAATTAGATAAAGAGGTTTGTAGCTTGGAATAGCTGTACAATTTAAAAATCTCCTTTTAAAAAAGAGGGATTAAATTCCTGTAATCATGGACACTCCTCAGCAAATGCTTGATACTCTAGGTGGTTTGTATCTTTTTTAAAAAATCCTCTGTGAAGCAAAGAAAAATAGATCTATTTGCTCCAAAATGCACTACTATTATCATACTTGATACCCCTGCAACTGGAACAAGAAAAAAGAAAACTTTAAATAACTATTTTCTGCTCTGAAAAAAATATTATTCCATGAAGAAACTTGAAACAAAAAAAAATCAGAACCATACTCTGTGTACTTTTAGCACAATCAGAGGGAGATTGTGTGTAACATTTAAGTTGTTGAAGAATCATCTGCTGATACAGGTCAGCAGAGACAAAATTGTACAGAATTATTTTTTTCTTCAACTTTTAAAAGTTTCACATTTATTTTGCAGCAGTAAAACATGCTAAACACTGTACTTATCAGCTACATGAGCAGGTGATTTTTGTAATGTTTCATAGAACTTGTGGCTGGCTCACAGTGAAACTTTCTTTAGGCTTCTGTTGTTCGTGTTTTGCTTACTCTTTTTGCATGACCAAAATTTCTGACATGCATTATTGTCCATTAGATTCTTACACCTTACACATGCTGTACTTTCATAAAATTTTTTTCAGATTTCTGGACAGATCCCCCTCTTTGAAGATAATTTATATTTGAAGTAGACTGTTGTATAACAGCAGACTTGAGTGATTTAAAAAAATGTGATATGATGCCACAGCTGTCACAGCTCTAAACAACTTCTATGCCTCATAATAAATGACTACTATATTTAAAGTCAAAATAATTATACGCCTGAGAAAATGGCCTGTGGTAAACAAACTTCTATGGCACACAGAGCAAAGCAGATGTCTAGTAAGAAAATTAAAATTTCATACCTAGTATGCTAGATAGTCACAAGTCTGTCTTCACTACTTTGCCGCAAAGTTATAATGTGCTTACCTTAAGATCTTTTTTCACAGACTTGGGACCCAATGCATTTTTCCTGGGGAGGTTCATATATGAGTAAAATTATTTTCCACATTTTCCTTAATAATTTGTAATTACAACTCGCTTGTGAACAAAATGTCCACATCTTCTGTCTGTATTTTACTAGGTCGTGCATATGATGTAGATGACATTAAAATGTATGGTGGTTGCTTCTAGATTGATGTTTAAGGTTCATCTTTCTTAAGAGCACCTGTGTAATAGAGTATTAGAAGTAATATTTTAGTTCTTTGGCTTTTTATCCCTTACATTTCCTTTCCTGCATAAGTCACTTTTCTCAGAATAACTCCTTTTTAACAACTAAGTAACCAATTATTAGATTGGGACTGACAGAGGCAGGTAAACCAAGACTAGATCTATTTGTGAGTTTGCTTCATTTGCTAGAAGTGTAATTGTAATTGAAGATAGACACAGCTTTAGTAGTTAAAGGGGTTTGTAACATTTCAAAGGTAATTACTTCTTTGAAAAAAATGTTCATGAGTGAAATTTGTGTTACTGCAAGGTCTCTCTTAATTAATGTATCTACTTTATTCTACAAGGATTTCCTCTCTGTCCACAAGATTGATTTGAAGACCAACATCTGCTTAAACAATTTGTTCAAGAGTGAAGACAAGCAGTCACTCAAAGCTATTCTGAGAACTAACCAAAGTTTAGCAAATAGAATATACAAAGGTTGCTGGAAGAAAACTTGGGGGGTTTTTTGGTCAGTTTTTGTTTGCTTGTTTGTTTGTTTGTTTGTTTTGGGGATTTATTTGTTTTGGTTTTGTTTGCTGGGGTTTTTTACAAAATTCAATTACAAAGAATCTAAGAAAGTCTTGTTTGAGATGGCTTTTTGTATTTAGAGCAGGAATATTACCTTCTTGGAAGGGAGTCTATATTGACCTGACCCTTGCATCACACTGAGATGATGATTTTATTGTTTAGGGGAAGCCAGATTCTTTTGGTAGATAGTTGTCTTGGATTGACTATATGATGCCTTTTATCTCCAATCGTCTTGTTTTGTTTTTACCGAATAATAAGTTTTACGCCTGTAAGACTTTTCCAGAGAGTGAAGAGGGGAGGGAAGAAGCGCGCAGTTTGTTCTCGGACGCTGCACTCACTCACTCACTCCTCCACATTCCTGCTCCTGGACTGTGTTGCCTGCGGATAGACAGACAGCAGGACAGAGCTCTTTTTTTTTGCTTTTAGTTAGTTTTAGCTAGCTGAGGCAAAGAAGTTCCCTGGACTGTGGTTCTTCTTTTTCTTTGGACCTGTTCAAATCTGCTCTGGACTGAACACCCAGAAGAGCACCAGCAGCTCCACCTGTGGCCCACCGGGCCGGGCCTGGGCCGTGGCATTCCCAGCACCGGAGGGACTGATAAGACACTGAATGAGCTGACCTGCAGCCTGGGGAGGGGACTTTTCTGAGTTTGCCATCTCTTTTTTGGAGCAGCAAGAGGGTTTATTGTTTCATATTGTTTGGATTCTATTGTTTAATAAACAGGTTTTTTCCACTCTTCTCCAATGAGGTATTTTCTCCTGAACCGGTTGGGGGGAGGGGTCAATTGAATCTGCTTTTCTAGAGGAGCCCCTTTGGGGGTTATCCCCCAAATTTGCCCTGAACCAGGACAAATAGTTTTAGCTTCCCCTTAGTTGTGTTGTGTGCAGAATTTCTCATTCTCACAAGACAGCAGAGAGATCTGGAGCTCTGTTCTTCTACTGAGGTATCATGAGTTGAGGGTGTAGGAGCCAACAACTCTGTATTATACGCAACTGCACTAGCTGATTTTAAAAGCTCTGAAGAAGTGTGTTAAAGCTTTTTTAACAGATTTGTAAAATAGCACCTTTTCCCCTTGCCCAAAATGTCGAAACTATCACAGGCTGATGGAATGATGGAGTTTAAATGCACTTTTAATTTTCTAAATCGGTTTTGTTCAAAATTACTTTTAGATTAAGTTCTCATGTGGGTGTGGTAGAGCAGTACTCCAATGGTAGTTAGTCTCAATGATGCAGAACTCTAATGAAGGACAAGCAGTTGGACCTTGCCATGGGAAAAGCTAAACTGACGTTTAGCCATTGGGATGGCCAGTGGAACCATGGTTCTCACTTGACTTGATGGCTCTGGTCCTATTCAAGGCCAATTCCCATTAGAAATCACACTTAAATTCACAATGCTCATCAAATTAATTAGAATTCAAAAAGTTCACATTGTTATGGCTTTTGTTTTTAATACTTAAATTTGAATCAACAGTGACACTAGTGAGGTTTGACTGTATAACAAATTGCACGTAATCCATCTTCCCCCATTTCCCAGCCCTCATCAGAAAAAATATTAGGGATTTAAAATATATTTTTGTGAATATTAATATGTTATAGTAACACCAAAACTTGCATTCCATTAGTGAGTGCAGTGAGTATTTCCTTATTTTTTTGATCATCCTTTCCCTCATCATATAGGGAACGTCTCAATCTTTCTTTTTGCCTTGTTCAAAACTTTGAGACTGTCATCCTGACATCAACCTGCTGTTAAGCATTGCAGAAGTACTCCTAGGCAGACTGCGGTCATATTGTATTTTGCTCTCCATTCTTTGCACTGTAAGACTGTGTGTTTACTATCATGGACCTTTTTTATGTTCCTGTACCATGCATGTTCTGTGTGTGAACATTATTTATCGATAGTTCATGTGGGACCTCACACACGAATCACTGAACTTTTGATCTCTATTAAACTGTGAATAACTGAACACCTTAAAGAAGTTTGTAGTGCATTGTGTAAAATGAAATGAAATTTAGCAGCATAGACTTCTTCATGCTGTCTTTTTTACCTAAAGGATTCTTTTTTATGGTCAGTCACTCTCCAACAAATTGAAAACGTAGAGAAGGAGAACTTCTTGCACTAGCTTTTTAGATGCCAACATAGTTTACTTTGATGACTGTTTCTCTTCTCCTTTTCTTAGCTCTTGAGTTGAAATATATCACTGTGAAAAACATCTCAGTCATTGACTGCAAGAGAATGATACTATTTCCTGGCCCTTGTGTCCATCATCTCCCATTCAGGGGAATCAGATCTATTAAGTACTGCTCTGGTTCTTTGACATTAAAATCACACTTTTTTTTCTCTTGACTTGGTTATAACTGTGCTTTGGAAGACTGTGTTAAAAATTATTAAGGTGTATTAGACATATAGAGCTTATTTGAGGAACAATGACAAAGACAAATCTGATTCTGTTGTATATGAGCTAGCACAAATAATAAACTTAAGATCAAATATATTCAAGAGACTATATTCCTTCCTTTCTCATATTGAGGTCATCTGGCATCTGTGACTGCCTTTCTTCAGGGACCCTTTGTAGTCTGAATTCTGGTAGCGTGCACTTTGGGATACAGAACAAACAGTATATGTATTTACTTTGCAAAAACATTGGATATAAACAACTCGTTTCTCCTACTTGGTATTATTATAATATACTTGGTATATTATACTCAAGACGAAGTGTTTTAAAAATTTGCTGTCTGCAGTGCAATATTCTCAAAGCTGTAGAAGTAAAAGACACTGACTGGAATTTCTAGTGAGCCATTAACTTCCTCACTAACCTCTGCCTAAAAGTGGAAGAGATCTTAAGGATAATAAGTTCTCTTGTTAATGGAAGATTCCACATCATATAATAGAAATATCCTGTGCTAAGAATGATGCCTATGCTCAATTTCCCTCAAAAAACATTGAAATTTGCAAGTGCTGCTAGAGACCTCAGAATCTAAATGATGTTAAGGACAAAGTTGGTCAAAGTTTGCAATTCGCATAACAATTTCAAAATATTACCAACATTCTATTTTGTATCTTTTAAATACATTATTATGTTTTCAAAACTCAGGAAAACAAAAATATTTTTTTAGCTTCTTGCAGATTTAGAGGAATTTTAGGGAATGCATTACATAATTTTATTTTTTTGTCACAATTTCCCCATTATATTTCAGTCTTCACCTTTTATATTATTTCCCTCCCTTCTGAGCTGCATGCCCTTTGATGCTTTTCTCCTTTTACAGTACAACACCTCTGTGGAACTTTCTTTGGCCCAGTTAATTCAGATCTGGTCTGGAGATGCTCACTTAGAATATTGCAGCATGGTTTTTCCCTCTTTCTTCTTTGGGGGAGGTGTTTGTAGATTTTACATTTCTCTTTTGACCCTCGTTAATTGCGGTACTCACATCCAGTGCTCCGCTGCAACCCTCAGCACCTATTATTATAAACCTTAAAGTTATATCCTTATAACCTAACTGTTCAGACTATGATAGATTTGAGGACTTTAACTTAACCTGAATTTGACTGAAGAAGCGACAGCTGTTCTGTTTGTTGCAACTTCTGTCACAATAAATATCTGCTCTGATAAGCTTACCAGCGACATCATTAATGGAAGCTGTGAGTGATGGAAAATGCTGTCATGTTTGTGGCACTGCATCCTCTTGAAATGGTATTTCAATGCACTTAAGACAAAATGAGTATTAGTGGAATAAAAATTTGTGGTGTAGTGTAAAATGGTCATGTTAGTCATCTGCATAACGATGCTTGTATTTTGTATCTGACACTTCCATGTCTTTCTTCAAGACAGAGGGAAAATGCCTCAGAATTGCATCTAAGCATAAGCAAGTTAAGGATTTGCACATATATTTGACAAATTAATAACTCATTAGTCAGAAAATGGCTTAAATCCCCAACATTTTCACACTTTGTCAAAACTTTAAGCAAGAGGAAAACAATCATAACTGTGTTACAGTTAAAGATGTTTTCAATTGCATTGTTGATATCCTCTGAATGACAGAAAAGTTTGCAAGCATTACTTCATTAACAGAATTAAAATTAGTTGTCAGAAACTGTAAACAAATCTATAATCACATATTTTATTCTGCTGTTAATTTCATTCAATTTGCTCCTTATATGTCTGATTGTATAATGCTTTTCAACCTTATTTAACCTTATTATAACTGAAGGAATTTCCTCTTTTCTAATTAAGTAATTGAAGAATGAAGATGGAAATCCTTATATAAAGTTATCTGATCAAGTTGTCTAAGTGTCGAAATGGATATATTTTATGGAGTTTTCTCCATGTGTCAAGTAGAAGACTTTTTTAATTAAATTGGAATATTTCTGTAATAATCAAAAGATTATGTCCACCATTCTGATGTTGTACTGCCATTACTCTCAAGAAAATAAATGCTAAATAACTATTCAAATGTTCAGATAAAGCAAATTAATTTGTAGATTAAACTGCATGGAACATGCCCTGTGATAAGGTAGCTGTGACACTGGTTTTAGGTGGTCTTCTTCCTCATAAATAGCATAACTAATTAATAATTAATCATTAAAGTAATTGCATTTTAATAGTCTGTAGTATGGCCTATGTTTCATGACATTTTTTTACATAATTCAAATTTGTTCTGGTGTTATGACAATATGAGAGAAAAGGGTATGCTCAAAAATAGCTTAGCTCTAATCCTGTTGAGCTAAAGCCTGGAGAACTGAATGCTTTGATTTAATTGATCTCACTGATAAACTTTACATGCATCTCTTTTGTTGTTGTGATGAAGATATTTATATTGTGAGTGCCTCTATTTCTTGTTCACAAAATAAATCTCTATGGATTCTCTTCCCCCTACTGTGTATTGTTCATTGTTGAGATAATGTCTGTATTCTGTCAAAAAACATGCATAGTTGCAGCTCAGTAGTCTTGCTATGCTGCAAGGAATTTTTAATGAAAGAAAAGAAATGCCAGTATAAGGCAAAATGCAGCCTTATATATACAGCTTAGTATTATGCATTATTGAACCCTTCTCATCCTTGCTTTCAACAAGGCAGAGCATCTGTAATTCAGTTTCTTAGGCTGAAAGCATGAAGAAATGTGATACATGGTAAATTAGGGGACAGAAAGTATTTGCTTCAGAATGTTTTGGTGCCAACTTCTTAAATTGGTGTTAAGTAACCTCACTGACATCCTGTGGGCACTGCTCTGTAACTGAGTGAAATAGGATCTGCAATTTTGCCACTCTATCTTTGGTAGAACTTCACATTTACCTAAGCAAGATGTAACTTTTCAGAGAAAAAAATAATTGGGAATAAATAAGTATATTTGGATGAAACAGTACTGAAATTGAAAGGGGCAGTGTTTCTCCCTCTAATTGCCTGTGTTTCAACTTAGTATTTGTTTTAACATTGCTATTAGACTTCTCTAGGAAGTCAATTAGTTTTAAAATTGTAACCCTTTTCATTGTCTCATTGAGTCCCATGACACCAAAGAAGAGTATTGCAGTAGGAACTATATAACATTAAGTTACAAGACAAGTGTATGGTCCTTTAGGAAAGAAAGGCCTTAGAGGATGTTTGAAAAGGAAAGTGGTAGCTGAATAGCAGTGTCCCCAAAGCAAATACTTTAATAGGAACTGCAGCATAAAAAATATCCTCTGTCAAGGGCCATCTAAAGCAAACGTATGGTCTAGAAAGTATTCAGCCTGACTATACTGATAAGATGGCATATTTTCTAAAAAATATTTTCATTTTTTATGGTTTGCATGCCAACAGAAAATAGCATCAATGTAACTTAAACATTTTATACCATTTGTGGAAACTCAATGAGTGTCTTTTTCATACGTTGTCCTTAAATTTTATTTCTAGTTTTTATATGTATATAGTTTGTTATGTCTGCCCTAAACTGCACTTTTTGAGGTGATATTGTCTCTGTTTTGGGCATGTATATTAAAGAAAGAAAACATTAAGCCATGCATCCAAGATTATCTAATTAATTAGAAGCACAGTCACATGGGAAAAAACCAAACCAAAACAAAACCAAAACCATCCTTCAAACAAGTTAAATTAATTCTCTGTCCAGAATGCTCTTCATTCAGATACATTGAACCTGATCTCCACCCAGAGTTTGCTGCTCTGAGCCAAATCCATCACATTAAATTGGTGAGAAGTCCAAATGTGTAAGTAGAAAAATGTCACAGAAATTTTCAGTACGTGCTTCAAGGGTCCATTGAAGTCAGGCCTTTCTTTCAATTGTTTTGAGAAAAAGTAAGAGCTTGGCTTACACAAAAATCAGGCACGTTAGGTCACAGAATTTTTTTGTGTAAGTACAGGTCTATGTATCAAGTATGAATAATGGCCATTTTGCCATTGCTCTCTTCAGGGCAATTTGCTTTCTATCTTGAGCTTGTAGGCCACTGTGAGGAGAGAAAATGGGATTTTTTTAAAAAACTTATTCTGTCAGCTTCTTTCATGGTATCTCTAAAGTTACAGACATTTATTTCTTTCTATAGGAAGAGTTTCACAGAGTAATTTATGGAGAAACTATTTGTCCTCAAGAATTAATAGTGGAGGTTTTTCTGCCTTCAGAAGTATGCATTTAATTGCTAAAATATATAGTATAATCCTTTATAATATTATAATACAATATAAT
>VYZP01000504.1:0-11603 GCA_013400635.1 Hypocryptadius cinnamomeus
CATACATGACTTTTAATAAAATATTGAAGTTATTTTGGCTGTCTCAATAATAAATTTAAAAAGCTAATGTTTGATAAGGATCTAATAAATAATTCTTCAATTTAGTTTAAAAAAATTATTTGACGTTTTATGGAAGAGGTACTTTTAATCTACTAGCTATGAACAAACGCCAAGATAAATAATCACTGAGGTTTCAAATATATACAGATGTCTTTCCTCTTTCAGTCATCTGTTATTCCATTCCAATCCCAAATTCTGATTGTGGGCAATGTGCTAAATGTTCACATATATACACTGACATCCTCTGCAACTTTCACCCCCATCACAGAAAACACAAAATCTCTTACCCGAAACAATGAATACATGAGGGCATAGGTGGGAAGAACAATGCATATAATAAACAACATAAAATAATCCTAATTTTTATTGATTTGAATCGCATTTCTAGAAACAAAGTGGTTGCTTATATAGTTTTAATTTGATTATTCACTGAATTCAGTTGTTTTTAAACAGCTGTTAGAGTGAATTAGGAAGACACTAGGCTGCACTGCGCATGCAGGATCAGGTTTATTTTTCTTTCTAGTTATTCCTCATATGGGTAATGGGAGAAAAGACATAATCAGTATAATTTTTAAAGAAGACTTATCACAGCTGTCATCATAATTGGTTTCCCATCATGCTTATAAAAATAATATGGATAATGATAGAAGAAGTATAATCCCATTTTTTGCATTGTTCTACAGAGTTTCAGCTGTGCAATCGGTTTTCTCAGTCTTCAGTGGAAATTTCTTTGGCATTTCATAAGACAATGCTCAGCAATAGCTTGTTAGCTATTGCGATAAAGCAATTATTAGACTAATCAGTAGTATCTCAGTATTGTCTGGTGGTTCTTCCCAGCTGACTATTCTATTGACTTGTTCTTCCTTGCTTTAGGCTGTAATTACCATTTTGGTACAGGTCATCTTCTTACTTGTGTATTGTATGATTAAATATTGTAATTTGTAAGTCTTTTTACAATCTTGCAATATGCCAGTAAATAAAAACTAGCACTGACTGCTACATAGGAGTTTTAAATAGCAGTTATCTCTCAATATCTGATAGGTTTATATATTTACCTGCAAAATACTTCTCAATGTGGAGACATAGAGTGTACTTTGGGATCTTATATTTAAGAATCAGATTGTTCAATCTGAAGCAGAACAGTTGTTAAACTACAGCAAATATTATTAATGCTGAAACAAGAACCAAATTAGCATTTACCCTAAGCAGAAATATATTGAGAATATTAGACAGACAGAATGCAATTAGCATGCTTCATAAGAAACTAGAGGTTGGAACTACTGTATGTGGGGTAGAAAAAAAAAGCCTAGGTGAATCTTCTAATATATTTTGCCTCTAATAAAGGAGGCCAGCAGAAGATGACTGCAGATAGATTACTCAAGGACTGTCCCAGTAAAAGTAGCAGGATATTATATGAATTTATCAGATATCAAACAGTTGAAAAGTAGAAGGTTATTCTGAGGAATTATCCCTGTATTTGTTTGGGATTTTTTTTGTTACAGTCTTACATCCACATTGACTTTCTACCAGTGTTTCAGACAGGTCATTGGGCAAGATCACTGTTCATTATGCTCTTATGTTATGAAGAGTTAATAAGAATGAATTCTTGAGTCCTAATANGCTCTTATGTTATGAAGAGTTAATAAGAATGAATTCTTGAGTCCTAATAGTGAAGCTTTAAAACTTAGAATTTATAGAACTGTAGCGTAATTTAGGTTAGAAAATGTCTTTTTTTGAAGTCCAACTGTAAACCAAATCCTGCCAAGTCCACCGTTAAACCACATCCCCAATCACCACATCTACAAATCTTTTAAATACCTCGAGGGATGACAACTCAACCACTTCCCTTTGAAGCCTGTTCTGGATCTTGACAATCCATTCAGTGAAGACATTTTTACTAATATACAGTCTAAACTACCATTTATCTGATGAAACAGATAAACAAAGACACAAATACTCCATAAAAAAAAATACAGAAATTTGCCATGTTATCAAAAAAAGATATGCAGTCCAGCATGAGGAAATCTTGGTTAATAGTACCTTCACAATAACCTACAAGCTAATTAATGTGTTGCAGATTTATTTCAGCCTCTCAAAACTCTAACATGATTATGTCTAACTCCAACTGAATGAACGGCCCTGAACATACCCAAACAACCTACATTTCCACATTCCTCCAGAAAGAGAAAACTGTCCTTGAAAACTTAAATCATAAGGTATCGTTATGACGAACACTAGAAACAAAGTACCCCTGTGAGCAGTTTATCTCCTTACTACCCCTGAAGAACAGTTTTTCTCTGAGGCAACTTGTACTTTTCTGAAACATGGAACTGAGTGACAGACATCCATTATTTAAGACAAGTATTGTACTTTCTATATTAATCCATTCTTATAAAGCATCATTTCCGAGAAGACGCTGAAAGAAAAAAAACCCAGACTTGAAACAGTTGGCTTAAAATTCAATCTGAGCTCTTTTTATGATGTGAAAATATCCTTCTTAGTAATACTAGAATCTTATACTCCCTGGAGGTGTTTATATGAAAAACTGACAGTTCTCTTTAGTTTTCTTCTCAAAGTCTATTTCAAATACCAAGATCTTCTGCATAGATCTGGGGGGTCATTGTGTGGTGTTGAAAGTGTTGTCAGTCAACCTTTCTGAGTGACCACAGACTGGCACACAATTCCAGAGTGAGAAAAAAAGTAAACTTTTATGTGAATCAAAGAGGGAGTTCAAATTAACATTTCTATTAACATTTTTTGTCATTGTACCTAAAACTCAAATGCAAAATCAGGGCTAAAGCATGTCTTATCTATAGCAGCTTCATGTTATTAGAAATGCATCACTGTTTCTGTACCTTCTTCTCTTAATTTGCTACCAAAACAGGTTTCCATACAGAGCCTGACTTGAATGCCTCAAGCCTTTGCTTTTAGTGACTCATGGTAGGAAATGAAAATCCTGGCTTGATCCTGTTGCATTGAAGACAATGGTGGAATTTCCAAGAGCTATGATGGAAGCAGATTTCACTAATTTCCAAGAATCTTTCCTGGTTCTTAGCAGTTCATTATGCCTGTAATACTCGAATGAACTGGAAGAGCCCAGTGCATGAGCATGTACCCCTTCATCCTTCTAATAGAAAACTGGGTCTATAAAGGTTACCAGTAATTGTAGCTGCTTCTTGTATTTATTATGGAAATATTTCACATTTTTAATTCTTTCAGCATTGTAGTTCTAATGCTATTTTGATGATTTGGATAAATCCTCATGGAGATCTCTGGTGTTGGGGTAAATTCCTGGCTTGAAGGAGTGACAGAGGTATAATATTGCAGGCCTCATTCAGGATCAGCTGTCTGGTAGGAGTCATTGGAATAAAGGATTAAGGATGCAATTCCTTGGCATTAACAAATTAACTTCCACTTTGGGAAGTCAGTTGAAGAGAGGAAATAGTAGTACACTGCCTTGCCTTGAGAAAAAGAGTGAGTATTCCTCAACAGATCACATTACCTCTGTGGTATATGTGCTGGTTCTACTGTATAAATCAAACTGGCCAGCTAGTGTAAGAGTCAAAGTTTAACAGTTATACAGTCTTTTTTATAGATTTGGTAAGTATTTCTTTTCTTAGTGGCATTTTTTTTAACTGGCTTGCAAGGAACACAAAAATGTTCAATGCTTGTAATAGAAGCAATGTTCATACTTGTGACAAAATAGAAAAAAAAAAATTAGAATATAAAATAAAATATAATTCAAAATGAAATGAAATAAAATATAAAATGAAATGAAATGAAATAAAATAAAATAAAATAAAGTAAAATATAGAAGACAGTGAAACTTGAAAGGGAAATGGCATTTTGTGTTCTCATTTCCTATTTATACTAAAATGATGTGGTTTTTTCTTTTTTTTCTCAATAAAAAGCATCCAAATATTGTGGGGTGGTATTTTTCATTTCTATCCACAGACCACCTCTAACCCTTTAATGGTCTTAGAAAGATTTGTCATGATTTACACAGAGATTATAAGCAAACTGTAATTTGTGATGGCACCATACCTGGAAATATCCTTGCAGCTCTACTTAAGGTTTCAGCTTCTTCCAAATCTAAGAGCTAAAAAAAAAGGATTTAGTGTTAACAATAGATCCAAATATTTGCAGAAATACTTTTGTGTCAAGCAACAATATGTACAACTGCCAACATATTGTGAAAGCACAGTGAATGCCAAACAGGAGAATTTCTAGGAGACAAACATTATATGCCAAGCATGCCTGTGATCCATTCTGTGTCCAAAGAAGATTTTTTCAGCTGCATTTTGTCTGCTGTTTTGACATGCAACCATGAACTTAACTACAAGTAGTTTAATTTTCCTACATTCAGCTGTTTCTCCCCCTCCAGCTTGTGAAGATCACAGATACAGATGTGAAACATTTATCATAGCTTGAAGCCCTGTTATTTTCAATTGCTTTACACTGGCATTGAACTGTTTAGCTTTCATAAGTAACATTTTGAGCCATAGTGAATAGCACACGGATTGAATTCTTACCTTTCAGTACCCTGGCTGTTTGATGGATCCCAGTCAACAGAATGGTGCTGGAGCACACAGCTTTATTTATTTGGGTGAGGATCTAGCTAAGTATACTGGTTAGCATTAAAGACAAAAAATACAACTTGCTGATTTCTAGAAGCATTGGCATGTTTGTAAGAGTGGTGTGTGCACATCTTTCATTACTAAAGGGAAATACGGTGAAAAATTCCACAGTGCTCTAACAGATCCAGATCAGTTCCATCCTTTAAATTTCAAAAACTACAGAGCAAGAAAAATCACTTCTCCTTAACAATCTAGAATGCAAACCAGCACAATCAGTCTTATTCATCTGTACTGGACATCAGACATCTATTAAACAGGGGAAAGAATCTACTGGGGAGAGTCTACATTATCTTCACACAGAACAGCAACTAAAAATCAGCTTAAATGAAGAGACAGGCATGAAGCAAGAAAACATTCTAGTCCAGATCACACCTTAGGAACAGCCAAGTGTGATTAAGTCACAAATAATTAGAGAAGAATGTGCTTAAGCTGCTGTCTCATTCAGGACCTCTGATAAGTACACTGTTGTTTCTAAAACAAACACAAAATCAGCCAGGTGAGCAGCTTTTCCTTATGTTCACTAAGCTTTATCCCACTCATAATTTTTTTGCAGTGCAGTCACTAAAACAACGACCTGACATGGTTAAAGTTGTAATCTTTTTTAGTTTGTTTTCAAAATAGAATTTTGATCACTGTGTAGCAATTTATTTTAAGGTACTGTAAAATTATTTGTTGACTACAAGCTGATACTTAAAATCTTTAACTTGTAGACAAAATTACGAAGCCTTAAAAATAGAGTTTTAGAATAAAAGTGCTGACAAGGCCCTTACAAAAAGAGAAGCAGCAGTCCTGCTATAATAATACAAATAACAAACAGAAGAGGTAAGTTTAGCCTTCTTCAGAGGAGCTGGCACAGTCTGTCTGTTTGTTCTGATTTATGGAGCTGTTCAGCGTGGCATTGTTCAGCAAAAGCAGTTTGTAGGAATGCATGCTCTCTATGTAGTGCTACAAGCCCAGAAATAAAAGTGACATATGAAACTTGAGGGCTTAAGGAAATGATGACTGCAGAACATAGCTGAAATGTCTGTATTTCTTTTGTCTGCTCCATTCCTCTCCTGCCTGCAGCTATAGCAAGAAATGAGAAGTTCAAGTCATATTTGATATTTTCTTGATGTAGTAGATCTAACAGAATTACCATAGTTTTTTTTCCTTTTTCCATGCAGAAACATGCATCTCATTTGCCTCTGCATAAACAATCATAATTCATGTTAACATGCTTACAAGAAAAGATGACCATGAAACTCACAGAGAAATGAATACAATATATTTGGATAAAGCATAAAAGTAATACAGGCTGCAGGGGTACCCCATGTTGAGAAGTGGAAAGTTTTGCTCCCAGGACACAGGATCAGATTTAATTTACACCAGGCTGTAAAGTGGAATGGCCTGAAAAACTACTGGGCCTGTTCATGAAATCGGATTCATCCTTCCAAACCTGTCCCAGGTGCCCCAGATGCAGCTCTGTGGAATGTGGCTGTGCACAGGCAGACCTAGCAGGCTCACATGTGAGGAGAAGGCCAGATCTTTATTTTCATGAGGTCGTCTCTGAGTAAAGAAAAAGGGTTATAATCCTGTGCACATTAATTCTTAGTAACTGTCTGGTGTAAATGTACCTTTGTATTTCAACATCAGCTAACCTGATCCAATCAAATGGGAAGCAAATTGTGCTGTTACAGTACTGTTGGTTTATTGTAAGCTTTCAGAAGGCAGAGAACTGACTCTGAATGTGGAAGACAAGTGACTCAGGTGATTAAAACCAATTCAGGAAGAGTGTTTGAGCCTCCTTGGCTGCAAGCACCAGGTTCACCTGACTGCACTCAGGAGCCCTAATGACCCAGCCCACTCCAGGGCTGATCCCACCCTGCCCACAGCCCCAAACCCAGCTGGCACTCAGTGCCTGCCCCAGAGAGGCTGCAGGATTCCATCTCCAATCCCACACAACCCTGCCCATGGGCCATGTCAAGCCAGATCCACCTGGGGGCTGATGCTCAGGAGATGTGTCTGAAGCCAGGGGCTGGAGCTGCCCGAGCTGTCCCCTTGCCTGCCCTGTCCTGGATGTCGGGGTCAGGCTCTGGCTGGCAGGTCCTCAGAGACCCCCTACTGCCCCCAGACCAGAAAGTTTCCATCCCTTAAAACTTCCTGACAGGAATCTTCTTGTTTGGTACCTCATAGCTCAATGAAGACATGTTTTTTGCTGCCCACCAAGGCCTGATTTTATACCTGTGCATGAGACCAGGATGTTTTTAAGTCTAGTATTAGCAGACATCACAAGAGAAGCAGCTCAGGGAGGGCTGGTTGTCAGAAATGGAGTTCCTCAGGTGTGTTGAAGAAGAGAGTAACCTTCAACAAGGACTGTAGAAACCATATAATGACTTCAGGTTAATATTGAGGCAAGCAGAAACCCATTTCCTGAGGGGTGAAAAATTGCTGAGAGAAATGGTAGTTAGCTTTCTTAAGCTAAGTGAAACTTCTTCAGTTTTGATACTACAGCTTTGGGATTTAGCTTGGATTATCCTGAAGTTCTCCAAAATATCAACCTTCTAAAAATTCCAGGACAAGAAGGTCTCAAATAAGGCCTCTTCTCCACAGTTTCTAGTTTTTCTATGAAGCTCCTCCAACCTTTCATGTAAGTATTTATGGGAAGCAAAGAAGCTAGCTGAATCACTAATACTCTGATCTGCTTGAGTCCTGTTACTGAGGATTCTAGGGATAATAGTCCCTTTGTTTAATGCTTTGGAAAAAACATCATAACTTTGCCTGCCATTAAATTGATGTTTGATGGGGAGCTCAATGAATGTGACCTGTAATGAAACAGAATAGTGTGTTTCAGTCTTCACAGAGGAAACATTTATAACAATTTACAGCCAAAGCCACCAAACATATTCAGAGATGTATTAGAATTACATCTAGAGTCTCAAATCCTTAAGAGAAAAGAGGATTTAATCTCAGTGAAAGCTGGCTGTTTAAATGTATATCTATCTATCTGTTCATTTGTATATAAGAACATATAAGCATAAAATATGCAATGTTTTTTCTTTCTTCCCACTCATTGTCACTGAAGGTGGCTCCTAGGCATTGTATGTTCCTGGCAACGTAAAGAGTAGTAACAGAGAACATTCATTTTAGCTGTGCTCTGCAGGGAGTTCTAGCAAAGGACACATTGTGGCTGCATCCAGAAACAAGGGTCTTCCTCTGTATTTCTAAGCTGTGCACTGGTCACAGAAATAAAAAGTTACTGCTTTTGAAATTAGTGAATTCATGGCTTGCCATATTAATTTTGTCCTTTTTGTATTGTGGCATCTTTTGTAACCCACTGAGTTGCTTGGCTGCTGCTGAGGGCTTATTTGCAATTTCAGAAAACAGTAGTTACCATAAAACATCCTTACAGTATCCTTTTGAACCAGACTCCTCCATCCTTGCTCTGCAGGAAGGAGCACGGGTGAGGCTGAATGGATTAGTGACAGCTCAGTACTACTGGTTGACTCTTCAGTTCTGTATGTGCCAAATGGAAACAACAATACTTTCCTTCCTCCACCATTTCTTGTCTAGTGTATTTAAACCTCATGCTTTCCAGGACAGCCATTTGTCTTATTAGCTGTTTGCACAATGCTTATATGCCACAGCATATTACTTTTAGATGGAGCCCCTAAGCACTTCCAAACAGCTGCTAAGTTTACCTAAGGATACAAGGGTATGTTGGTAACAGATAGAACCTGATTTATTCCACTTGCTTTCTGTGCAAGCCCGTTTCCAAAGGGAAGCAGCATAGCTGTCCGAAGCCATAAGCATTGCACAGAGTGAAATTTCATTAAGTACAGCATATTGCTCATATTCACATGGCTTCCAGGCTGATTTACAGTTTGGTTCATGGGCAGAGTGGAGAGTGGGGGTGTGTATATGTGTGGCTTTATCTGCACAAGCTCAGCAGCTATGCCAAAAGATAGGCTGAAGATAAGTTCACGCCTTTCATTTCAGGCTTATTAGTTTGTAGCCTTCAAAAAGAAACAAAAAATGCCATTAATACTAATAGCAATTCTTCTGGCCTAATAAACAGAGCTCATACACATTGATAGCATTATACTGGCAACAATGCACTCCATATGCTCATGAAGGTTACAGGGCACATTTCCGTGTAAACAGTCAAGACACTGAACTTCAAATATTTGGAAGAAATGTTTATTTAACAACTGAATACATGCTAAAAGAAATAATTTACAGCAGCAGTTTCATTACACTTTCTCTCCAGTTTTCTAGTTCCCATCTGAATTGAAGTGATAAATACAGAAGTGGAATTATTTACTACCCAGTGAGGAATGCATTTAAAGAATAAGCGCACAACTCAGGCACTGGTATAGCAAATAAACCACCTTATCACCTGTGTGGCAAAATCTTGCATTTTAGTATTTTGCTGAACACACTGAAATGGAGTACCTCTAGATAACAGTACTTTACACTGTACCTCCTTATCTAGTCAAAAATATTTACATCTCTTTTGACTAATGTGTAGGTAGCAAAAACTGAACTATTAAACACATACCATTGATATTCACTAAATAATACATAAAAAGGAACAGTAAATGCGCATTCACATGCATTTAATTTAATTTTTTTACATAGTGACTTTATTGGGTCATGAAGATTTAACTTTGTTTTGCAAAGATGCATGTTTTCTCAGTTTGATGTTATAGTTTAATATAACCATACAGTTTTTAGGAGCCACAGAACGAATTCCCATTTCAGTGATCTGTGCAAGTGCAAAGAGTATAAGAATAAGATTAAATATATTTTTGTTCCTTGCAGATGAATACCTTAAAACAATGAAAATAGATTTTTCTGGTTATAAATGAAATCCTTTGCTTCTCTCCAGCTTAAACACAACTTTTAACTTACTTCTTCTAAAGTCTGTAACTAGAGGTTTAAAGGGTTTTATTGGCCATTTACAGAAATACCATTTTAATCTTTATTTCCAAACTTTATGTTGCTTTTAACAATAATGACATAAATGGGGGTATGAATCTTACTGAAGCTGCAGTTCATCTTTCTCTACATTAATTCATTAAGGCCTATGCTTTTTGAAAAGAAGTTCATTTCACATCATGATTAAATGTTGCTTTAACTTGACCATAACATGAACCGAAAAATCAAAAATTTCCACTGTTGGCTTGATCTTTTGCCCTCTTCTTTATATAAACAAATACAAAAACTTAAACAAGACTACTCATGTCAGTGAGGACTGGGCTGAAGTTTGTAAGATATGATCATGTCAATTGTTCGATGAGACTGCCAGGTCATGGTAAAAATGTTGCAACTTCTGTAATTTTGTTCCCACAGATAATCTTTCTCAGTACAGAAAAATATATCTTAGAATTCTGACTTTATTTAATATGTTTCCTCTTCAGGCATTGTGAAAGAGGATGGTTTTGATTCATTTTTTTTTAAGGAGTTCCTATAGAACCACTTGCTATGAACACGGAAGAGAAAAAAAAGTTACATAGCAATTCCATGAATCTGTAAAAAGGAAACAAAGTGACTTGGGGTCTATTGAAATCAATCCGAAATTTTCCCACTGAATTCTCTGAGGTTTAGTTTTAAATGGTTTCCTTTTGTAAGAAAGAGTATTGTAGTAACTAGATGGTAGACAACTGTGCTTCACAAAAGGCTAAAGAATGTTCTGTGATTAAAATTGAATAATTCATTTGACAACAGTGCTTAGAAATTAACCATAAGATGAGCTGAAAAATTAATACTTCTGTGCAGAAAAGTACATAGTTGAACATATGTTTTAACTCATCCATATTCAGCACATCATGAAATAATGAGAATTTACCAGCATACTGAAGTTCACAAGTGTCAGGTTAAACATAAGAGACTTAAAGCTGCTTTAAAAATAAATTCCCAAGTGTTTTCTTAAATCATGGCCCTACAGCCCTGTCCTAGCCCATTCAATGACTTTTTTCCCTGAAGAATTAAATGACAAAAAAATCCTGCAAGTTCGTCCCCTCCAAAGAATTCAAAGGGGACTGAAGTAACTCAGCTGTTAGTGAAAATCCAATTTCTACATAGGCAAGAAGCCAAGGCTGTGCTAAGCAGAATGATACTTGAATTAGTGAGTGGCAAGGATTCTGGGGCACATTGTGAGAGATGCTGTCACAGCAGTTGTGTTATATTGTATCTGATAAGGCTGGTTGATAGTGTAGCAATAAATTGATAAATTAAATACCACAGAGTGAATAACAACAAAAACAGATCAGTCATCAGTGCAGACACATTTTTATACAAAAGCTCCTTTAGCAAACTAATGATTTTGTTCTAGTAATTTTCCCCACAATGACATTACTTGAAATTATGTCATTTACAGACTCTACCAAGATAAAATATGGGAGGTTGGAGAAAGATGATCTCAAAAGAACTGGACACCATAGAACTGGGGACCAAAGGCACATCTGTGCTGAGGTGAATAAATCCACTACTTATAACCCTAAACTGACACTCATGATGCAAGTGCATTGTCTGTTTTACTCTGTTGCTCTCCTGTATATAGAATAATACAGAAGTGCAGGACCAACTTTGCTGTTAGTAAAAATAGTCTTTAAGCCAAACTTCACCTATTTACTACTTCAGCAGATTTCATCCACAGGTAAAATTGTTCCTCAGATCTTAAAATGGGGAGCTGGCTTTGGGGTTGTTATTTACGTGGCCTAGTGCTATTTCTGTGCATTTTGGTGATCTGGCCCACAGAAAGAACAGAGCACTGAGAGTCAGCAATGTGGACAAATCTCTACCACAGAGCTGGGAACACAACTCCTTAAACTGAATGTGAGCTTTGCTCATGGATATATGACAGTCTATGAGCATCAGTATTTAAATATTAGCATTCACAAATATGAACCAAGAAAGCAGGAGTGT